>JAKLLW010001063.1:0-19369 GCA_022814695.1 Neocatenulostroma microsporum | reverse complement strand
ATCGGCAGCACTGCTCGGCGGTCGAGGACATCTCTCTTCGTCCATTCCGCAGGTACCTCGGACCTCTTCTCGTGCACAGAGTGAGTGGTAGCAAGAGGACCAGCCGCAGCAGCCGCCACAAGGGCGCTGGCGGTGATCAAACGAGGAAAGAACATCTTGAAGTAACGAAAGGCACTCCTGTGAGACTGTAGCTTGACGCGTTCAGTGGAAGCTTGAGGGAGGAGACGCGTATAAGTAGACTCACCTGGCTTTCTAGGCTATCAACCTCTTGGACGGAGCGTCCTTGTCAGGCTTGTCTCCTGCCTCAAGAGGTCTGGTGGCCTGTGAAGCATCGTGTCTTTCATCTGGGTCTGCAGCCAATCTCTGCTGGCCTGGAGGATCATATGGCGGCATCTCTGTCCAGGTTCGTTATCAGGGTACGGCGCGAGCAGCGAACTTGACCTGCGCCATCGTGGAGCCGCATCATGCTAGCATCCATTCAGTCAAGTCTCCGCGATACCGTCCGAGATGGTGTGGGATCTTGCATGGCATGGCGTCTTCGACAGGGTGGAATGTGCCTTCTGACTGTTGACAAACTTCCTGAAGCAGCCCGATAACGACACGGGATTCTTTAGATCATTATGCAAGTCGCCAATAGTCCGTCTGCCTTGCCATATGATCGGGATGTCCTCGCGACCGAGAAGTACACGATGTCCTTCCTTCTTGGGCGAAGTCGTCAACAAGCGCAAACCGACAGGGGAGAAGGTTCGGATCGGCCGCGATCCTTCGAGCCTCGGCCGCCATGCATCCCGTCGACTCCAAAGTTACCGGCGATACGTCCGGCGACGCCAGCTTCCAGTAAGGTTACACCAAACCGTTAGGAGGTACCGGTCTTGCTCGTCTTTGACCACAGCGAGTTGAGATGCAGCTGGAGCAAGAGCCTGCCCGCAGTAGTGCAAGACATTAGCTCATCTGCCAGATAAGGCCATTGTTCAATCACAGTACAGAGGTACCTCGACCGGGGACGACCGTACCTGACGCCAGAGATGCAAGATAACGGCTACCTGGATGTATAGCCCGCGATGACCTGCATGCAAAGCACGGCTCTAGTCCACGCTCGCCCGCAAATCAGAGAGACGTTCTAGTCGAGGCGGGAAGAACGCGACTGCACTTAATCTCAGTGCTCAGTCTCTCTGATGGGTGGCCGGCTTTTCTGCGCTCCGTGGGGTGGTTCTGATTGGTCACTTGAAAACGCTCGGACCTCACCATCATATGGGGCTTTGACGGCTGGCGGGGTCTGAGCGCTGAGATTAGACTGCACTTGCTTCCGCCCTGAGCTGGAAGAATTCACCCAGGGCCCTGACGCACTGGTCACGCTAAACCGACTCTCAGCGTGCCATGCGCAAGGCGCGGGTGATCAGACGTAATAGCTATTCCGGACCAGGACACTCCAGGGTGACCCCCCCCTCGTGCTGGATCGGGCATGAACGCAGCCCTCTCTAGGCATACCACTCCATACTGTAACGCTGCTATCATCCACGAGGAACCATACAATCCTACTGTGGCTGCGCTACTCGAGGATACCATCACTACGAAGCCCGCCAGGTCGAAGCCTCCAGGGCGGCCTCTAGTACGCAGCTGCTGTGGCCTAGAGATCCTACCGGCCGAGTATATGGAGGTCTGCAATGCTCCTTGGGCTTACGTCGGCCATTGTGTGACTGCGAGCGGTCTCTGAAGGCGGAGCTAGAATGCCCTTACGAGCCTCTTGCAGATGATATGGCCAGTATTAGACTGGTTTCCATCACTCCAGCTAGAGCTGATCAGCGGCCTCAGCTATGCCTAAAGAACTATTGCCTTTCACCTTCACCAGAGTACACTGCACTGTCCTATGAATGGGGCCCGCCTGATCCATTGGAAAGGATAGCAGTCAACGGTATACCTTTCAACGTACGCAGCAGTCTCTGGGAACGTCTCAAAGAACTGCAGCAGACGGCAGACGGCTTCGGCGGGCGTTCTTATGTTCATAGATGCCATCTGCATCAACCAAAAAAATGTCCCGGAACGCAACGCCCAAGTCCGGTTGATGGCCGATATGTGTAGCGGCGCCAGAGAAGCTTCTGTGTGGCTTGGTCCATCAGCCGGAGCAAGTGACTCGCTCATCGACACATGCAACGCAGGGGATGCGTTCTTGGCGGCTCTTGCTAATGATTCGGAGGGCCACGATCTCGTCGAGATTACTGACTTCGAACTTGCCGACTGTCTCGATGAGCTGCTATCCCAATCATACTGGTTTCGACTCTGGATCATACAGGAGATGTATTTCGCCCGGTCCCTTGTCTTCTGTTGCGGCTCACGTCGGATAACACTGCCCACTTTACGCCATCTATGCGATGCAGCCATGCCAATTTGGGGTCGCCACGATACTCGTATCACGGAAAAGTGGGGAGTTGGTGGCTTTGAGCATCTGCGAACGCTTGTTCACATGCAACGCGAACGTGCTCCGGCTGGATCGCATGACTTGCATCTCCAGGTGTTGCGCTTGCGTCATTGCAAATGCTCTGTGGTGCCTCCGGCGATGAAAGACAAGGTGTATGGACTACTGGGCATGCATCTGGACTGTTTGCCTGCGGAAGAACGCTCCGTGGTACTCAACGTCGAATACGAGGCCCCAGTCTAGCTTTTGTGGGCGCGGATCGTCAGGTCCATGAGTTCACATGTTGTTGTAGTGGAGGCAATCAAACTACTAAGCGTTCTTGACATCGCACTTCTGGATCTGGATACGTTGACGAATCCAGACGACATTGCTCCGGGCTACAGATCAGAAGTCAAACAGATGACGTTCAAGATGGAGCTCCTCGAATTCCGGCGAACCGAAAACCGCAGACCGAGATGTCTCGGACACGAACTATGAAATGTCAGGCAGCGTGAACGAACATCGGGTCTACACGCTGTCCGGCCTGGGCAACGATTCGAGCGACTTCGCACGAGAACGACCGCAGAAGTGGGAGAGCCTGCAAAGGTGTATCGGTGTTGTACCGCACGGAACACGGAAGGGCACCGCAACGCACTGGGTCGCTGGAACGAATCTTATGGTCTCACCCGGATCTCCAGCGCGCACTGATGGACACATCTTAGCCGGAATCTTCGCCTATATATCCCAGGAATTCACCGTGCCATTGGCCCGTGCAAGTTTTGATGATATGAAGCCACTCAGATCCATCGACGCAGAGTGGTCCAATACCGAGTCCAGCACCTCGTGCAGGAGCTGGCTGAACGTGACGTGGAGTGGCTTCCATGCTATCTTGTCGTCGTGTGACCAAGGGAGGCCAGATACACTTGAGTACATGGCGTTGGCAAGCTCGGCAGAATTGAGCTCCATCAGGTCCGAAGGGAGCTCGACTGACTCTCCGACATCCAATACCCTTCCAACAAAAGCCAAAGGCCGTCGGTACACTGCCTAACGGTTAACCACGGGGTACCCAACTCCTGCCTCCTGTCGCCGGAAGGATGGCTGCGCGACCACTGCACGCAGAAGCATTTCAGACCAGCAGAGGCCGCAAGTCAATGTCCACGGGCGGAACAAGGTGAGTTGAGAAGGCACTGTGATCGAACAATGGTCAGCTCACTCAAGGGCAGGCTCGGCTGTTTGGTCTGGCAGTACCACTGAGACACACTGCACCGTCGACGATTCAGTTGCTCAGGCCGTGAGGGGATTCTATCATGCACAACGAACGGCCTTGGTACATGTGAGGTCAGCATGCCACGTCCGGCAAGGCAGAGCGACTTCCGACTTCCGACTTCCGACAATCTGAGCAACCTCTCACGCCTCTTCTCACCTCCTGCACATCTCCAGACCGCCCGACATGCCATCTTATGGAAAATCAGCGAAGTCACACCAACTACTTATTCGGAACACCCGCAAGACTAACAACCTCCAACCTCCCAAGTTGCGTTGACGGGAGGGCACATCTTGTTCATCTCCTTGTCGGCACTGGTCAAGTTCCGTAGCCAACGCCCAAGGACAAGCCAACGACCACCAAGCGTCTTCGCCACGGCAATTCCACTGCTGCCCTTACTGGAAGCGGATGATACAGTCGACACTGACATTGACCGGGCGAGTTTCGGTATCACCACCAGACACGATCGCATGTGAATGGTTCCCTGCCGTTGTCGAGGCAGTCGCCTGGTCATTGTTTTCAGCCAGATCTACTCCATCGGCGGCGTCGATCATCTGGGTATCGGTTGGGATGCCTCCGATCTGGTGCGTGTGTTCGCCCAGGGTCGTCGTTTGGAATGGATTGATCGGCGGTCCGGTCATCGACTTTTCGAGGAGTGTGCCAATCGTGGCCTTGCCCCCGGCACCCTGCACGAAGTACCCACGCAGGTCTGGCAGGAAGAAGGTGAGCTTATCCTCTCCAGAGATCCCGCCGATAAGGTCGTAAAGGGCCTGGTAGCTACGCTCATTTTTCCTAAGTGGCCCGCCAATGCATGGCAGCCACCCGACGGTATGCAAGGTAAGCTGATTGTCAAGCGAAGTGACATCGCCACCATAAGCCATGATTGTACCCATTGGCGGCGCATCCACAACTACTTGGCTTTGTTGGTTCACGATGATCCAGTCAAGGTAGGTGTTCACGGGTCAAGATTCCTTGGTCGCCTCCGATCACATCGTGCGTATGCATCCCAGCACTCGTCGTGTTGGTTCAGTCCGAGTGGTATTTCGTGAAATACCAGGCAGCAGGCCCTATCGCACCCCAGGCAGCGTGGTGATCGGTCGTGGGAACCTGAGTTTGCGAGTGGGTATGACCACCGGCGTCCGCGATAGTGAATGGAGTCGTTCCATTGCCGGTGGTGAAATGCTGTGTAGATCCGACTGCATTTCCCGTACTGCCGCCGGCGAGCAAAGCGAACCGGCTTGCTCCATTTGGGTCACGGCCAGTGCTGTGAGACTCGTAAAAGCTACTTTCTCAACAGCTGGATGCAGGGTACGCGGTGGAGCTGATCATCACACCGCTGCTTTTCAAAGGATGCACGGAAGCGCGGCTGCAGTCTAGAGAAGTATCATGTGCAGACGCCTTTTGCCTTGCACCAGCTTACAACTTTTTGCTGTGCGCTGCCAATGAGTTCGATCCAGGGTGGCGACTAGCGTCTGATGGTGCAGTGCAGCACGCGAGCGTGATCGCCATACTGGCGAACGCACAGTGTAGGTGAGCCTGTAAGGATCGCAGTCAATCTTAGTCCCAGTACTGGCCAGCCGCCTTCTCAACACCAGCAAGCACCAGTACCAGTGACAATGCACCCACCTCCTGCACTCTCTGGTCTTCAAGCTGCAAAGCTTGGCTGTCTCAGGCGGGTGGTGATGTTCTCTCCTTCAAGCGTTAGAGACAGCACTCTGCTGCCATGTGATCACTGCCTCGACAGCTCGGTGGTGAGCGTCGGTCACCTTGTAGTTTGATGAGCCGTTGCTAGTAAGTGGGTATTCGCGTGCCGCCTTGAAGGCTGGTGATTGTACATTGCTCGCATACATGGGGTTCTATATCAGATCTTACTGCGGCCCACAATCGGCCCTCGTCGTTTAAGGGGCTGGGCAAGCCTATCATGCTGCCACAGTCGTGGTAGCCGTGCAAGACGTGTAAGTCGACGTCACCGTCGTGTACACATATACCGGCTGGACGAAGGTCGAGGTAGAAGTCTGTGAGCGATCTGTTAGTCTTGCATGATCTCTGAAGTAATAAGAGCCGGCTTCTGACTTACAGCAGTAGTGTAAGTCGAGTAATCTGTCTCGACGCTCGTCGTCTCCGTAACAGTGGCCGTAGGCGCAAACGTCGTAGTTGGATCGTACTACTTCATGGATCAGTCATCCACATCCTGCAGACTCCAACGCCTCGCTCTGGATCAACATACCGTCCGAACATACGAACTAGTGATAATCGTGACATCGCCCGTAGTAGTCTCGACCGCAGTAGCCGTGCTCGTAGGCGTAGTAACACCAATGCAATCGCAAGCCGTCTGGACAGCCGCATCTATCACCGGTACGGAAGTCGTGCAAAGCTCGTCGACCGTGCTTGTTTCCGTCCTTGTCACGTGGGTTGTAGGCAGCGTGTATACGACTGTCGTGACTGTGGTTGTCCCCACGCCCGTACCACTGACGGCACTGGCCCCGACAGTTGTCGTGCCCGGTGGAGCTGGCGAGGCATATGTCTCGCTGACGATGACGCCGGCGATCTCGGTCAGAGGTTGAGTATAAGTGGATGTAGTGGTTGTCGTGACGGGCGTGATGGAGAGGTACGACGTGCAGAATGCGGATGCGGTAGAGAGGGCATGGTGGGCGGAGAGGACTTTGGAGGCCGCTACGCATCGCCCTGGCGGCTGAGATGGCTTGACGGGGCTCGAGGCTGCGAGGAGCGGTGCTACGAGAGCGGTGAAGAGAGTAGATGTGCGCATCTTGAAGGTTTACTGTGGCGGAGTATGATCTGGTTTGTGGGATAGAGGAGGGACAGAAGGACAAGAGAAGAGGTATATATGTATACTTGCCATCCCGTGTCAGCTGCACGGTGAGTCCATCGTATTGTGCTATTCCTAGCCATCTGGTTTCCTGCTTGCTCGCATGCCCGGATCTTGCGGCGGCTGTGGACCTTGAGATGCGTTTCGATAGCGTCGCTTTCAAATCCGCGAACGCGACCCTCGCATTCGCACACCGCTGTATGCGCTGGAGGCCCATGGTCAAAGGCAAAGCTGCATATATTGCAAAGAAGATGCGGAGGGAAGTGGAGAGGAGCAGGCAAAACGCCGTGAAGTCCAGAAAGTCTAAAATTGATCGGCAGGAACGAATCCGCTTTGGGTGAGGTACGGCAGCTGGATTGGGCAATACGAGTTTTCGCTCCACCGAATAACTGCCTGGGCGGTTCCTGCCATAGAAGAGGTATTTGTAGAAGCTGAAGCACTCGCAAGGATCCGTCTGCCAGGCCCGCGAACGATCAAGAGCGACAAATGAGACTAAACTCTTGCACAGTCGCCTTGAGGGTAGGAAGATGCGATTCAACAAGTTGACTTCCGTAAATACAAGACAGATTCAAGCTATACAGTCTATGCGATCGTCGGTCGCACCCAGACCAATACAGATCCCCATGCGCCAGACTCCATGCTCACTCTCATCTCCCTCTTAACAGCCATCGTAGAGACAGCGGTGATCATTCGGCCGTTCTAGCAGAATGTCCAGGACTCTACGCACGCACAGGGACAGCAGGCTGGCATCCAGTGGCTGTGATTTCCGTCATGCGGCCTCTGTTAGGTATGCGCGGGCGTGCGGCTGCGTTCGTCATCCTGCTCCAGCGGTCATATTTTGTGGATCGCGCTTCATCGACTTCACGAGAGTACTCAATGCTTTGCGGGCACCGCATTCTCGAGTACTAATTCACGCTCACTTCGCATGCCCATTCGCGCCACCATTAGCAGTCACCCTTCCATCCTTCATACCCACGCTCTTCTTCGCCTCCTTCTCAGCCCTCACCCGCTTAATCTCCTTCGCCACCGATTCATCAAGCCGGCCCTTCAGCTCAGGCCGATACCTACGACACATCAGTGCATGTCTCACGTTCTGGGGTAAGCACCGTCAGTCTGACTTACCCAAGCGCAAATAAAACCTCCAACCAAACAAAAAACGGCGCCAAAAATACCGCTTGCACCAGGTTATCCAGCAAGGCCGGCGCTCGCCCTTCAAAGCCCCAGTGGCCGACAAATTGGGCGAGCCAGGAGAAGATGTGGATGGCGAGGGCGACATAGTTCGCCTGCATGCCATAAGTGCTGGTCAAGTGGTTTGCGTAGGCTGTGCCTCCCAGAAGAAGGGGCGCTAGTAAAGCACCGGCGACTGGCTCCATGAGGATGTAGAGGGTGCTGTAGGTTAGGCAGGCTATTGTGCCTAGATTTGCTGGGAGGTGAGGGATGGTAAGCCATGTTGGGAGGGGTATTGCTGGGGTGTTTGTGGCCTGGGAGGCGTTAGGTCAAGCCGTTGAGATGGGTTGTATGAGGTCGCTTACGAAGAGAAAGCCCGTAAGTAGGAGGACAGGTACGCAGGTGATGTGGATGGCTATGTTGACCTGGTTGGTGGCGAACTGTCAGCTTCAGCCGTATTGGAAGAACATCGTGTTTGGTCGTACCGGATCATGGTGATATGAGCCATACTGCGTAGCCCGTCAGCTTGCATCCGTATCATCGGTTCTTTCTATTGCCTTACGAAGAGTAGCTGCTTCTCAAGATTCAATGCCATATTGCCGGGTCCTCCCGGGTCGATGCGGGAGGCCTGATATGCGGTCCAAGATTACGCCAGTCTGCAAAGGTTCGAGGAGACTGTATGAACGACCTGGGAGCATCAAGCGGCGGTCCTTTGGAGTGTGCGCTGGAACATGACTTGGTGAAACGAGTGGTCTGTTCAAGTTACGTTGTCAAAACGCCGGGCAATCACCCGAATCTCGCCGCTCTGACGGAGGAGGTGGTCATGTGATGCGGCAATGGCAAGCAAAACGTACGCCTGCTACATACAAAACTAATGTCGACTGAAAAGCAATATCGCATAGGAGCACACCACCAAGCGCAACGCACAATCGTAAGTGAAAGTTTATAGACAGTTACTCGATCTTGCGTGCCGGACGTTTTGAGTGTAGTCGGCAAATCGAGAGCACGGGCCTCGTTTCTTGGCTCTTCATCCTTTTGCTCCGAGAAGCTCCTCATCTCCAACAACAAGCCATCGCCATCTCCCCTCTGAACATCACTTGACCAGTCGCCTTGGGAGCGACCATCATCCATCACATCCGCCCCATCACATCCACAATGTCCATGTTCCGGCCAGCACTCCGGGCGAGCGCCCGCGCCGCCGGCGCGCTCTCTGCCAGCAGCAGAATTGCATCGGTACGTACGGCACCCACACAGGGGTGGAAGAGCTTCAATGGCATATACAACGGGCATCAATCAGCTCAATGGCACCCGTGATGGAGCCTGAGGGCAATTCGAGCGATGTCTAGAGCTATTGGGGAGCTTTTGGGAGATGCTGCGCTCTTCCGAGGTCGACAAGTCGTGCTCAGGGACATCACGCTAACGTCACGCTTTTCGCTTCACAGCAACGGACCACACCCGCCATCGTCAACACCATCTCCCGCAGCTACGCTGCTGACGCCAAGGCCTCGCCGACTGAGGTCTCGTCTATCCTGGAGCAGAGAATCCGCGGCGTGCAGGAAGAGGCTGGTTTGGCCGAGACGGGCCGTGTCCTGTCTGTCGGGTATGCGGATATCATAATACGCACTCAATGGGATATGCGAAGCTGACATATGGATAAGTGACGGTATCGCGCGTGTACACGGCATGAACAACGTCCAGGCTGAGGAGCTAGTCGAGTATGTACCACCCCCCACGAAACGCCACACAGAGATCTGAGCACTAACAATACGAAAGGTTCGCATCCGGCGTCAAGGGCATGTGCATGAACCTCCAAGCCGGCCAGGTCGGTGTCGTGCTCTTCGGTTCCGACAGATTGGTCAGGGAAGGCGAGACCGTCAAGCGTACTGGCGAGATTGTGAGCTTTATCCGCCACCCAACAGTGTCATGTGTACCCAACTAACAGGTCACAGGTCGACGTTCCAGTCGGTGAGGGCTTGCTCGGCCGTGTCGTCGACGCCCTCGGCAACCCGATCGACGGCAAGGGCCCGATCAAGAGCTCCGAGAAGCGCCGTGCCCAGGCCAAGGCTCCCGGTATCCTGCCTCGCCGCTCCGTCAACCAGCCCGTGCAGACTGGCCTCAAGTCCGTCGACGCCATGGTGCCGATCGGTCGTGGTCAGCGTGAGCTGATCATCGGCGATCGTCAGACCGGTAAGACTGCCGTTGCTCTCGACGCCATGCTCAACCAGAAGAGGTGGAACGACACTGGCGACGAGACCAAGAAGCTTTACTGCATCTACGTCGCTGTTGGTCAGAAGCGATCCACCGTCGCTCAGCTTGTCCAGACTCTTGAGGAGAACGACGCCATGAAGTACTCCATCGTCGTTGCCGCCACTGCCTCCGAGGCTGCTCCTCTGCAGTACATTGCTCCCTTCTCTGCTTGCTCCATGGGCGAGTGGTTCCGTGACAACGGCAAGCACGCTGTCATCGTCTACGACGATCTGTCAAAGCAGGTGAGTTAGCCTTGAGTACAACCTTCACTCGAGGTCATAGCTTATACTGATGGGTTGTCTAGGCCGTCGCTTACCGTCAAATGTCTCTGCTGCTCCGTCGTCCACCAGGGCGTGAGGCTTACCCCGGCGAGTACGTACCCACTAATCTACGGTATGCTCCGAATCAAGCTGACATAACTCCAGTGTCTTCTACCTCCACTCCCGTCTTCTCGAGCGTGCCGCCAAGATGTCCGACAAGCACGGCGGTGGCTCCCTGACCGCCCTCCCCATCATCGAGACCCAGGGTGGTGACGTGTCTGCCTACATCCCCACCAACGTCATCTCCATCACCGACGGCCAGATCTTTTTGGAAGCCGAGCTCTTCTACAAGGGTGTGCGCCCAGCCATCAACGTCGGTCTCTCCGTGTCCCGTGTCGGCTCCGCCGCCCAGCTCAAGGCCATGAAGCAAGTCGCTGGTTCTCTCAAGCTCTTCTTGGCGCAGTACCGTGAGGTGGCTGCTTTCGCGCAATTCGGTTCCGACTTGGACGCTGCTACCAAGCAGACTTTGTCCCGTGGCGAGCGTCTTACCGAGCTGTTGAAGCAGAAGCAGTATTCGCCCATGGCTGTCAACGAGATGGTGCCGCTTATTTTCGCCGGTATTGGTGGTTACCTCGACAGCGTGCCGGTCGGCAAGATCCTGCAGTGGGAGGCAGACTTCCTGAACCACTTGAGGACGAACGAGAGCGAGATGTTGAACACGATTGACAAGGAGGGTGCGCTTAGCAAGGAGTTGGAGGGCAAGCTGAAGACGGTTGTGCAGGACTTCACCAAGTCTTTCACATCATAGACGAATGGTGCAAGAGCATGAGGGATACACTGAGAAGAGGTGAGAGGTGAGGTGAGGACATGGTGCGCTTTCCGTCGTGTACAGTACAAAAGGGTACGGCTTGAGCTGGACACGGCAGCTTGGGCTTCAGTTTTGAGCGTAAGAGAGTATACGTGGTGGTGGTTGACTCGGTGGTGTTGTAGATATTGCGCGTGTACTCGTTTCTTTTGTGCCTGGCGCCTTTCATCGACGCATCCGTATCAGGTCCCAGGCGTGGGCAAGAGCATTGGCTATCGCCTTGGATGCTGAGAACTTCGGGTTTGCAGTGCTGCCATTGGCTGCGTCGATGTTGATGTTTCCTGCAGGCACTCGGTCTCGGTTGAAATCTGGAACGTTAATCGCCCTTCTTCACAGATATCTGGACCACCACGGGCTTGATACCGTAAGAGGTAGCGCAATCGACGGCAGCCTGCAGGAGTAATGGCCACACTTCTGGACGCATTGTAAAGAAGGATCGTCTGCGCCGGATACTGCCGTACTTTTCTCCACCTACCTCCCAGGGCTGGAAAAGTCTCCGAGAGAAATGTTTCCGTGGCGCCAATCGCCAATAGGTACGATTTGTAAGTATACAGAGGCAAACATGTGAGGCAACGAGGTAACAGTAATGTCTCCGAGGGGACTTGGGAGGAGGGCGGGTATATAGGGAGGTACCTCCTTCCTTTGATTCCGCGGAAGGCTTCACTTCACTCGGTTTTTGAGACATCTGCTGCAGACTTGCTCTCTTACTCCGACAAACGAATAGCTTTGCGACGTCGCATACGATAGCTACCAGACGGTTGAGAGTACTTGCACGCCATACTGCGTCTATCAGACTTCCATCACGAAACACAACTGCGCCGAACGCAAACATGCCTGGCCTCGAGAACACGACAGGCGAGGACTGGAATGTGCTGGCAAATGACTATGTCAAGATCACTTCTCAGGTGGCTCTTATGCCTATTACTCTGATGCTCGAGCGCGCGGATGCTGTTTATCCTTTCTCCAAGGCGACGGGCATACTCGACAACGGCTGCGGTCCTGGACCAGTCATGAGCCGTATCATTAAGGACTATGGACCCGTCATCCCGGGGACTTGTAGCCTGACGTGCTCGGATTTCAGTGAGGGTATGATCGGAGCAGTCAAGAAGACCAAGGCGGAGGAGGGCGATAGTGGCAGCGGGTTGTGGAAGAAGGTGGAGTGTAAGGTGCAGAATGCCATGGAGCTTAATGAGATTGGTGATGGAAGTCAGAGCCATGTCACAGCGGGAATGGTCTACTTCATGACCCCGGATCCTATGAAATGCCTCACTGAATCCCGCCGTGTCCTCGCTCCCTACGGCGTCCTCGCTCTTTCGGCCTGGGAAGGCAGTGAATGGATCGAGCTCATGAACATTTTGGCCAAAGTCCGTCCGGATAAAAAGATGCCGACGATGCCTGAAGCCTGGACTTCCACCTCTGGGATCGAAGGGGAGATGAAGAAGGCTGGGTTTAGGGATGTGGAGGCCCATAGAGTCCCGGTCGAGATGAGGTTTGAGGATTACAAGGGTTTTGTGGAGTTTTTGATGAGTAAGATGCCGCATATGATTGCGCTGACGAGCGATATGGGGGAGGGTGAGATAGGGAGGGTGAAGGGATTGATGGTTCAGGAGATGAAGGGCATGTGTCCTACAGAGCCTGGAAAGTTGAAGGGGGTAAGTTTGGTGGGGGCTGGGAGGAAGTAAGTGCAGGTCCTGAGTGCAATTGAGTGGGCACGAAGTGGTTTACATTCATGATGATGATCGTGCAAGTTTAGAGTACATAATTCGAGGTATCTACATCCACATCCAAATCTGAACTGGACCATGACTATTGCTTCAGCGCTGCTGACAAGCCTCTACGAAACCCTGGGTACAACTGCACAACATGACGACTGTCGTCGATCCTTACACGTGCAATGCCGCCTGATCCCGCTCCGACTCTCCTCTTCTCGTCCATCACCGCCCCGAAACGGACATGCATATCGCCAAGCTGCTTCACTACATCTTCAGCGCCTTTGGCTGAATCAGCACCTCGGAGGAGCGAGGCATTGAAGGCGAGGCCAATGCCAAACGGCGAGAAGTCGAGCTGACTCTCCAGCGTCCAGAAGCCTCAAAACATCAGCAGCACGGCGAGAATGACAACAAGCTCAAGCGTGGCGGCAGCAGCCCACCAATGAAAGTCCGACCGCCAAACATTTCTCGTAACGGTCTATTGCGCGACGGTCGTCTGCACAGCTGGAAGACCCGGATCCACAAGATCGGTAAGGTTGGCCCAGGCGGAACTCATGACGGCCGCTCGGAAAAGCATCTTGTTAAGGCTGTGGGCGACGCCCATGGTAGGATCATGGAAGTTGATATCGAGCAGTCCACTTGAGTAGTTGTGAAACTTCCAGCTCTGCCCGTTGAACGTAGTACCATCTACGTCCCATATTGAGGTGGCTAGAGCTGTGCTATATGGCACAGGTGCAGCAGCACTGGTGTTGGCATTGACGAAGCCCGCGAGGAAGAGGGTCAGAGAGTCCATAGTGGCAGGCTCGGGGGCACCTGGGTTCCAAGAGTCTGAAGCTTTCGTATTGTTGGCCAGAGAGACAACATGACCACTCGGATCGGGACTGGGTAGGATACTGACGTTGCCGCCAGTGAAGACCACATCATACTCTAGGATCTTGGAAACCCATCAGCACGTCGTCTCCGAATAGTGGCCCGAGCTATTGAAGACCTCTATCAACCCTGTAACGAGCTTAGCCGCTTCGGACGGCAAGGTCGACTTATTCGCGCCTAGGTCGTGTATGCTGAGGTCGATCAAGAAGACGGGATTGCTGGATCTGCTGCTGTTTGCGCCGTCGGGAAGATACCCACCCCAGCTGCCCCAAGTCGCGTTCTCATCGTGAAACATCTCGTAAGTAATTGGCCAACTGACAGTGCTACAGTTCACCGCCGAAACCCCAGGCCCTTTGGCTTTGCCGACGCAGGTTCCTTGGCAAGCAGGATGGACTGGAAGAGGGATCGGCGTCTGCTTCTGCCAATCTTGGAAGACCTCTACCGAAGCGCCGCTCAGTACCAGGTTGTTGTATTGCGTAGAGCCGGAGAAGCCGGTCGGTACCTCGGGTGCGAGGGAGAATCCCAGCGTCACTGTCCTTGATTGAGTGCCGAAGACAGTTGAGGTCGCGCGCTGCAAGAGTGGACCGTCGGCGATGAACAAGGTGACGAGGATAGTAGCCGCGATAACTAGACTCATCTTTCGGCATTGCCAGACCGCGTTGATTAGGTTGAAGCTGGCTTCCCATTGGCGGTGGAGTACTCGAATCGATGCTCCTTTCGATGCTCGGTACCACCACGACACCACTGTAGCTTGAGTGTAAGCGAAACTAATAGCGCTGTTTGCAATTGCTACCGAGATGGCCAGGTAGACTGTAGGCTGGATCATCCAGGTATCAACAGGTTGATTGTCTGAAGCGACAAGAACGGCCAAAGAGAAGAAGACACAGCACATCGGCCAAGAAGAGCGCTGATATACCGAGAAGTGGTTGTAGCTGTACTGCACGGACGATGAGATTTCGTAATACTTTGTTCCGCTTCGTCACTGGGATCGGAGATGTCGTGGCGGTGACATCGGTAGCTTCTGAGGAGGTGTGCGGTGGGAAGCTGTCGTTCTCCAAGAGATTGGTGCCCTGGAGATGCTCGATGTCGAGGTGGAAGGCCGGATTATGCAAACCATTCTGCTCTGTAGTAGACATATTGAAATTGCAAGCGTGGCACCGAGCCAGGTGAGGAAACATAGACAGGGGAGTGGCCAAAGCCATATATGTACTCGTCTCGCCTGGGTATAGGGCGCATTGGCGATTCAGAGTTCATACCGTATCCGCAAACACAGCCGTCGAGCACGCGGAAGGCACTTCTGCAGATATCCCAGACTGCTTGCATCCCTGATAGAAGCTTGACAGTTCTCAAAGCCCATCAATGATTGATCCTCTATGTACAGGGCGAAGGTCTGGAAGCTGGGAAAGCGTGGGGGTTGGCCACGTATAGCCGCGGGCATGCAGAGCGAGAGATTGTACGCTGGTGGTAGACACAGTGCGAAGAGGCTGAGTCAGTGAAGCGTGTTTGATTCGCATCTCACGATCGATCCAAGGCTACCAAGCCGCATGTCGAGTACGTACCTCAAAACCCCACGCTCCAGGTGTCCAATAGAGAGCTCCTTTAGACCGAGTTCGTTGCCTTCAAAGGCAACGGGGCGGCATATCGAGCGTCCAGACACCAGGCAAGTGTTGCACGAGGGCAGACATTGAGCTTGCTGGCGTGGGGGGCGTGGTCAGCTTGCTGTTCGATGCGAGGACCAACTCTATACAGTGTGGCTGTTCGAGGCTGTACAGCCTTAAAAGCTGCGCCGTCCGAAGTTTGATAAGATGTTCGTGCGCTGAGTGGTTGGTCATGAATGTGCTATCACTGACAAAGGTGGCAGAGAACGGAAGCAGGAGAGTCTTTATGGCGATCGGCCCGGTGCACGCAACTCAGTCTGGCATATCTGCACGTATATGTAGGATCCACTGAACCGAGACGAGCACGTACGGCCATAGGTCGCAGAAAACTGGGCATCCTCAACTTCACAATGTTGTATTTGGATTAGGCCAAAACGCACCCCAAAAGCACCCCTCACCCTCGCACTCGCGTTTGGCGGGTCAAGTCCCGCTCCGCTGCCTCTCTTTACTCCGCTCTACTAGACTGCCTCTGCCATACATAAGCTGCGAACTGGCGGACTAGTACTACGGTGGGTGACCACGTGGGAATACCCGCTGCTGTACGTTTTGCATTTTTGTTGAAATTTTGTTGCCAAACATTTGATAAACAGTCTGGAAAAAGTGAGGTTTTACTGTTTCCACGCTAGCCGGCTTGGGAAGGAGCGAGACGTTAACGTTTTGCTTACCCTGTTCTCATCGTGCAGAGATTTGCATTGGCCAGCCTTATCTAGACGGGAATCTTCTCGAGCTTGCATTTGATATATATCTAGCTACTACTCGTCGGGAGCAAGGCACGACGATTGCGTGCGCCTCGTCCCACTTCGCTGCCCTTTGCATGGTACCCCCTATATCGTCTCCAACCACTTTCCAGCCCTCTTTGCAGCTCTAACGGCCTCTTTCTCGAAACCAACGAGCTTACCAGCCAGAATGAGATCGTGTACTGCGTACTCCTCAATCTGCAACTCAACCTTGTTCCCGAGAATAGCCTTGAATTGTTCGTACAACTTGACGTCGTCGTGGAACAGGACTTCACACTCGCCAGTCGATATGTAAAGCGGCGTCTTAGTGGCGAAAGCGTTGTTCTCGAAGCTGATGTAAGGGCTAGCCAGTGTGAGTCCGGACTTTCTGCTCGGCTGGTACGTCAATGCGCCCCATGTTCCGAACGAACTGCTGAGGTAGTCTGTGCTGATGTTTGGGCTGGAATCGAACCCGTCCGATGACAAAGAGGCCACAGGCGAGACCCAGGGTGACCAGAGCCATGCGGCTAATGGACCAGACAGGCCGAGAGAGGAGCCGTGCTCGGTAAGATAGCGGACGAAGGATAACGACAGATTGGCACCGGCGCTGTCGCCGGAGATCACGATCTTGTTGGCCGGAATCTTCGCATCGTTGATCAAGTACGTATATGCTGTGATGGCGTCTTGCAGGGCAGCCGGGAAGGCGCACCCGGGGTTGGAGGAGAGCCTGTACTGCGGAGCGAAAACATGCGTGACTTCGGTGTTCTCAAGCATCGTCTGTGCGGCAAAGCCAGCGTCCTTGCTTCGACCGTCCCCAATCACGTATGCTCCACCATGAAGATGCATGACGACCTTGCCAGTGCTGCCCGATGGGACGGCAGGGTACCAAGTGCCTCCGACGGGGATGGGCTTCACATCGGGATCCGAAATAGCGACGTCTGTGTAGTACTTCGCCACGGGCTCTGCCACGGCCCATCTCTCCTTTTCAGCCTGAGACGCCAGTTCGATCGGAGTCTTCATCTGCACCATGCTGGCATTCCAGAGCCAGGACTTGACGATCTGGACCAGGATAGCCTGTCTGTAGCTCCATTGCGGATGTGGTCGCAGCGATGCGGGGAGGTAGTATATCATCCAGATAGGCAGACGGACTGTGTTGAAAGCGATGGCTAGCAATGTCCAGATGCCCTTCCCGGGCTGACTTGTGAGGAGTCCCATGATTGTGCAGCTATGCTATGCTGAAAGAAAAGTGCTTGAGATTGCAATGGATATTAAGGTACGATTATTGCATTTGTGAGGTGAATGATGAGGGATGCTCAAAATCATGTACTCTAGCAGTCTACATGTAGGTCAGCAAAGTACCTCGGTATCATTACTAGAGCCGCGCTATCTTTGTGGGCACCGATTAGTACGAACTAGTACAAAACCTATTTTTCGTTGTTCGAGATCATGGAACATATTTTGCTTACATCTACGACTGTCTACGACGTCTCAATGCTACGTATATGAATGCCGCCATGCTTTGCTAAGCATTCTGCCCAGTCTTGCATCCGTAGGACGCGAACATTGAGTTCAGCTTTCCCTCAATGAAGTCCGCCGCCGTGACCGATTGCGCAACAGTCTGCAACAAGCTCGTTGGCACACCAATAGCGACGGTCTGATACAGCAAGCACAAGATTCCATCCGGGCTCGCGTTCTGCACTGTGCCGTTCTCCACAAACCCAGGGTAGTTCAGCCCAACAAACGTATTAGGTGCGCCGGTGTTTCCGCCAAGAGGCTCCGTGTACATGAAGTACTGCTGGCTTATCTGACCACTGATGAACGGAAGGGAGAGGGCGGTGGGGTTGTTGTACCAATCGTAAGGAAGGGACTCATTGCGGTTGTACTTCCACGAGCCGTCGCTGTTCTTGGAGACGCCCCAGAAGCTAGCCATATCGGCGATGGTAGGGTCGGCGGTGCCGGACTTGAAGTTCGCGAAGCTGTCGATGGGGAGGAGGGAGGTGCCTAGGACGAAGAAGGCGAAGGGGCCGTTGAAGAATTGGCTGTCAAGCTTGTTAGCATGGTATATTGAGGATAAGGAGAAGGAGGATGTATGTCCATACCCGTTCGTGTTCAAGCTCTCGTTGAAACGCTGTTGATCGTACTTCGCCATGCACTCCAGCGAAAACGCTTGGTCGCCGCAAGTGTTCACCATCTCACCGAACAAAGACCCGTTGACGGTGTAAGCATCACCAGTCGGGCTCAATGCGTAGTCAGTCCTCGTCAGACTAGCATCCGCCTCAAACTTGTTGTGGGTCTGCAGCCCGGTTCCAGACTTAGAAAGACCGCCAGTGCAGCCGATGGACATCATGCCCGTGACCGGATCGCCGTCCTGGCCGACACCAACCGTAGCGACAAACACAGCGAGGTCGTACTCCCAGTTGTAGACGTTCTGAGCGGCGTCTACCATCTCGGTGAATGTTGTCAATCCGTCGTGGGAGATAAAGTTGTGGTTGGCTAGGGTGTTCAGGCCTGGGCAAGGGCCGCGGAGGTCGGTGTTGCTTGGTGCAACGTAGGCATGTGCTGTGTCTCCCTGCGCTGGAACCAGCACACCACCCTTTCCTGTACTGGGCAGGCCATTCTTGGCCCCGGTATACTTGCTGGGATAAATGTCGCTGTAGGGAGCGGCACCCTTACGTGTGAGATGAGTTGGGCAGACGCCCCCGATGGCGGCACGCTTGCCGAAGAGAGTGTTGGCCACGGAGTTGCTCACGCCGTTGGCATGTTCGCCATTGGCGATGTTGAGAGCCCACGGGTATGCATGAGTGAGTGTCAGGAGCAACGAGCTCGACAAAGCCAGAGTATTGGTGTGCATCGCGATGCTTGTTTGACCAGTATCCGTGGAAAAGATGCTGTTGTGTTATGGGGAGTGTTGTTTCTCGAATCTCGAAACGGAAGAGGTAGTGTTTGGCTTCTAACGATCGCCCATGTCGAACGTTTTGGGTCATCGCTCTTCTCCTGATTTGATGACGAGGTGACGATCTGGGTCGTAGATCCGAAAACCTTGTTGCCCCGTCTCCGCAAACGTTGATCTCCAACGTCCGCAAATCGTCTTTCGCCGAGGCTCCGAGGAGCCATATCGCCGTGCTTATGTCATGCTGGTGGTTGATACAAGTATTACCGGGCTGTCCTCCATCGTTTGATGGGGTTCCGTTGTACTGTTCGAGTGCTGGCGATATTTGCTAGGCGATATGCTAGGAAAAGCGGGAACTGAAGCCCGCACTACGATGTAGACCGGACGGGGTCAAATCGACGCACGTAGTGCCCAGGCGTTAGTGATGTGAGGAAATGGTCCGAATGGTCGTGTCATCGCACCACCCTAATGTCCATCCTAGGGCGCGCACCGCACGTCGCGCGG
>JAKLLW010001062.1:0-19371 GCA_022814695.1 Neocatenulostroma microsporum | reverse complement strand
CTAGAGAGTAAGGAGGATATATCTAGGAATTAATAAGACGAGAGTATCTCGTATATTACGTATAGCGATATATTGTACTATAAGGTTCTAGGGTACTTATTACCTTCCTATATATATCGCTTTATATTGTCGGAGACTATTAAAGTATCCTAAGAGTCTTTACCTCCTATATCGATACTACGTAGTTTAAGGAGTATAATAAATATAATAGTACTATAGATATAGGATATCTATTATATCCTATAATAGAAGTAGAAGAACGAAAGTACCTTTAGGAAATAATTCGTACTATCTCGCCCTCCGCCTATAATAGCGTATACGTAAAGAATAATTTATATATTAGGCGTAATATAATTATTAAGACGTAGCTCTATAAGGACTAGGATATCCCGAGGTAGAAGTAGAAGCTACTATAGTCGTTCGCTAGAGATATAAGTTTATAAAGGCTAAAACTAGACGAGATAGAGAAGTAAAGCTATAATAATAGAAGACTACAATATCGGGTATAGATTTATATAGTAAGACAAGTAGGTTGCGAAAATATCTACGGCTCCTAGAGCTACTAGTCTCTAAAGTAATCCTTAACCCTAAGCTAATCGACGAGCTCTACAATCTACGATACCTTTCTAGTACCTTTAACCTAGAGCTAAATCTTCTATAATATTAGATATTCTATTATCTATACTTAGACTATAGCTTCGCTTTACGTAGATTAGCGCTAGTTTATATATACTAGTAATAATAACGGCTTAGCTCCCTCGACTCGCTTTATACTATAAAGTTGTCTATAGAGGCTTACGAAACCTCTTTTATTATTAGGAAGGAAGGTATAGGCGAAGCTAGTTATACCCTATCTATAAGAGTATTTCCCTACGAGTAGTAGGCCTTATATAATATCTACTTTAGCTATATACTTTCTATAGCTTAACCTACTAACAATATCTATAACTTTATATACTCTCTTTCCTATACTCTTTTCCTAATAACCTCTATCCCTTACTCTTTTCCCTAGACGCTTATAGCTCGGCTATATAGTAGTAGTAGACATTATAACGCGGTCGTAGTCTAGACTATAAAAGGGCGGCTACTAGTAGTTATAAGGGATAAAAGATAGATAGAGTAGTAGATTAGACTCGCTATATTTATACTAGCTTTATACTAAGTCTAAACTAGCTTAGTAATATACTAAAGTACCTAATTCTAATAAATAGGTTTAATATCTCTTAGATATATCCGGATCTATAATAGTACTATAGTAAGTATTTATATTTATATATTTGTAATAGTTCCTAGCTTCTCTAGACTACTCTTTTATATAAACTCCTCGCCTTATATAAAAACTCTTACTAAGAATCTCTAAGTCTATTTCTTTTATATACCGAACTTGTATCTACCTTATCGTACGGGTCGGGTATTATATAGAGTAGAGGATAACTAGATAGGTATAGAAGGGTATATTAAGGTAAAGGTAGGATATACTAAGAGGAGTAGGAAATATAGCTAGTATACGGTTCTAGGTTTGTTAGCGATATAGGGACTAAAATAACTTAATCTTAGTATATATAAACGGATTACTATAATCTCCTTAGCTATATAGTAACGATAATCGTCTAGTAGCTAGCGTCTATAGTATAAATTGTTGTCTCTATATTTCCCGTTAGTTAGTGTTAGTTATAATAATAGTAGCTCGGGTAGATAGAAGGTAAGGAAGAGAGTATAGCTTTAGCTACGCTACCTATTACGTTAGCGATATAGTAAAGAGATTAGGGTAGTACTTCCCGGTTCTAGGCTTTGTAAGGTAGTATATAAAGAAAAACTATTAGGGGGTAATGAATAGGGAGGGACGGTAAGGGGGTCGAGGGGTAGTAGTCCCGGAAACAAGCACTGACATAGATAGATGTACCGAGGTAGACAAGGGCCTAAGACTTCGGACGCGCAAGTATTCAATCGACGAGGAGGTCGAGGGGAGATTGGTTTAGGAGACTTCCAACTTTGAGGCTTTATGCACCGTACAAAGTGCTCCCAATATTTCGTTGTTATGGCCCGCGAAGTGGTAACATCCCTCAGCCTCACCCTCGCCCTATTTGGCACTCCCGAACGACCAACTTGCCCGCCTTGCCGCCACGACGGCCAGGAACAACGCATACAACCTAGCTCTTGAGCGGCGCTGGGTTGGGAATATCAACTGGATCTTTCCAGCCAGGTCACCAGGCTACTTCAGTGCCTGCAAAAGGCTGAACTCCTTCGATAGATCACTTGTGGCGTCAACGTCGTCTGGCTGCGGCGCAGACGACTGCAGCTCCGACTCTGTACCGGAAGCTACAGTCTCGCCGACTCCCGACGCAGTGTCGTCGTTATCTTCACCCAGCAGAGCTTCATTCTGTTTACGTACGCGCTCCTCACGCTCCACAAGAACCTTCTCTCGTGCATCCAATGCTAGCTCTTTCCTGTCCAACATCTCCTCCTTGTAACGAACGACGCCAGTCCTTACACCTTCCCACACACCTGGCCGTCTACGGCGCCGCTCTACTCGCAGCATCGCCAGTCTGCGGATGGGTGGCTGATCGATCCTCGAATAGGCGGATGCCGAGCCAAGAGCAACAGTATAGGCGGAGCAAAATACTAGCCTCACGATCATCGGTAAGTCTGCATGAGGCCGAGCAATGCTGCCTGAGGCTGCAGCAGACTTCTAGCCTTGCAACCTTGCAACCACTTCGCCTGCGCGACGATGTACAGTGAGAGATGAGTCTGCGCACGCTGGTGAATGTTCACTCACGGCCAACGATACTGCCAATGAGCAACACCGACCGACATATAAGACGAAGTGGGAGACCTTGAGGCCGAGAAGGGACATGGCCGACAAACCCAAGCCACGAAAACCAGTCCACAGAACAGACTCACCATACTCAAAACCTACAGTGTATGCATCCGGCTGTGCTGAAACGGACGAAACTATACTGATCCATGCAGAGCACGGCTCGGCCAGCCACACGATGACATCGTCACGGATCTTCTCGTCAAGTACGTGCACAACCTGGTGCGTTGCCAGACACCCGCACTGATTCCTCGTAGGACGCTGAGTCCGATCGGCTCACAGAAGGCGCGTATACCAAAGTCAAAGGGCAAACGGAGCAGGAAGCGAAAGCGCACCAACGACAATGAAGATGAACCGACAGAGACGCCTGCGAAGACTGAAAGCGTTGTTACGGAAGTACCTGCAGTCTCCTCTCATGTGTTGGTGGGCTTCAACAGCGTCAACCGGCACCTCGAAGCTCTCTCCGCCATCTCCGGCAAAGGTCTTGGCCTCCATCATGCCGAAGATCTTAGCAAAGACATCACCAAGCCACACCACATCGCCGCCGTGTTCCTGCTAAGACCACTGGATGAGCTGATATACAGCCATCTTCCAACACTCTGCTTCACCGCATCGCTCGCGCATCCTGAAGCGCCCGCCACGAGGTTGGTATTACTCGATCCTGCCATCGAGAAGAGAGTGGCGGAAGCTCTGGGCCAACCTGGTGCTAGTATAGTCGCACTCACCGAGTCAGAAGGTGCTGATGGTGTACCTGGATTGAAAGCAGTGTTAGATTATGTCCGAGAGCACGTGGAGGCAGCGGATGCCGGTTGGCTGAAGGATGCAGTGGATGCAAAGTGGTTAGGGACAAAGATAGACGTACAATAATCAATCCTCTTCTTCGTCGTCGATCCCGAGTACCTCGAGGAGAATGTTTCTCGGCTTCGTCACCGACTGTGTAACTTCCGTATCGTGCGTCTGATGCGTCTCGACAGGCGTTACATCTCGCTCAACCAGCGCACGTCCCGCTGGCGCCGTTGAAATCTCAGCGTGGACATCGCTGCGCCGTTGCTTCTTTCTGCGCGATCGTTGCGGGCGCACGACATCGCTGTCGCTATCGGTATCTGCGCCTGGGCGTTTGAGCTTCGGATGATCACGCATTTGCTCAGCTTGCTGAAGTGGCTTGCGACCCCGCGCCACGGTTTGCTCGCGCGGAGAAGGAATCGTCTTGGCTTGCTTCGGCCGCACAAGGTCGCTGTCGGTATCGGTGAGTGGGCGCTCGAGCTCTCGATGTTTGCGCTCAAGTTCCAGTGGCTGGAGCGGCTTGCGGTAGCTCGACACATCTTGCAAATGCGGAGAGAGAATCGGGTTGGCTTGCTGTGGCCTCCGACGTGTCAACGCCGCCGTCAATACTTCATTAGCTCCTTTGATGCTTCCCTCGCGCGAAGCAGATGGAGCAGACATCGACTTGGTTTGCTGCGGTCTCCGCCGTTTCAGCGCAGCAGCCAATACCGCATCAGCCCCATCCATCTTCATGGTCGGCTCTGCGGAACTTCTGATAGGCGGTGATTGAGCCCTCATTTGAGCGCGGGTGTGGTCGACAACGTCGCTTGGTCGCCACGCATTGTTCGCATTGTTGAAACCAATGCCTCCGTGGTTCGGTCGCGGCACGAAGATGAGGTCTTTTCGGGCAGCGAGTGGGCGCGGCGGTGGTGCTGGCTCGTCTTTGTCGGTGCCGCTGTCCTCTTCGAAGAGCGGCGGCTTCTCGAACTCGTCGTCTTGGACGAAGAGGCTGTCGTAAGCCATTCCCGCCGTGTGCGCTGGGTTTGGTTACATTGTAATGAGGTTGATGAATTCGACTTTGGTCTTTCCTAAGATTCGGCGAGCACGACGTCACTGCAGAGACTTTCTGACGTGGAAGAATTCACGTTTCGGCTTTAAGATAGGAGAGGGGCGAGGAAGAGGGCGACTTACCGTTTCTACCCGGTCTTCTATACAGGCGCGTATGTATTCACAGTGCGGAATCGCGAGGAGATGGACTGAAGTCAGGGAAGTGGCCATGAAAGATTGAGTGTGTGGAAGTTGGGAGACCATTGCGCCGCCGTGTCCATCCTGCGTCCACTACGGAGTCGCAGCAAGCACATGTTCAGAAAGGTGTGGCGGGCAGCAGGACTGCAGGGACCCATAGGGTATATCCCATTTCCCCTCCAGCGCTCTCCATGCAATGATTCGCGATGTTGACCGTCCATCTACTCTTGATCGCTCTCTCCCTTGGTGAGTTGGATGTCGTGGGCGTGCTTTGTCCAATTTCGACGGGTAAAATCTCTGCGTCTTCCCAATGAACGGCTTCCACAGCAACTAGGAGCTCGCAGAGGTATCGTGTGTGCGACAAGTACAGCACAGGGCGTGATATGTACCTCTGGGAGGTAGACTGAGATGAAGTGGAGAGAGCGGAGAAGAAAGAGAGCTTGCACAAAAACGGAACTTCCTTTCATCTCGTCTTGGCATTTGCATAATGGGACCTTAGACCATACCATACCTTGCAACTAGCAGATAACTCTCGGTACTATTCGGACTTACCGACTACATCTGTGCATTCCAACAGGACTGCGAAAGCGCCGGACCGCCATAGAACGCACGAGCTCACCCACTCCGGCCGAGCTCGAACTAGCATACGAAGTCCCATGGCATTCAGAAGATGACCTACCGCTCATATAACTACGCTCTACCCGGGACATGAGCTGGAACCTACTGGAGCGCTTCATCGACTCGGAGCACTTCAACAAAGACCCTTCCTTGACTGTCGCATACCTTGCGTGAGCGTCTCCGGTATACCCGAGTATGGTAGAAGGATATAGCTAATTCTCCGCCAGTCGGTACGCAGAACATGTCGGTATACACTATGTCCTCTGCTCGAAGCTGCGGCAGTTCAGCTACGAGGAGATCGAGTTCTTCCTCCCGCAGCTATGCCATCTTCTTATATCAATCGACAATGAGTCGATGGCACTCGAGGAGTTTATTATAGACCTTTGCGAGGAGTCGGTTAATGGAGCGTTGCTGGTACGATATGAGAGAATACAGGTGCAAAAGTGCGGAGCGAGCTGACCACGGCGTCTACAGACATTCTGGCTCTTCCAAACCTACCTCCACGATCTCGCGCCTCAACCTGCCTCGCATGCGTTCCAGACTTGCCGGAGACTGTACAACAGGGTACAGAGGATAGTGTTTGGAGGTGGTGAGCCTCCGCGAAGAGAGCGAATACAGGAGAATGTGCTTCCGGTCACTGTGCTAGCGAGCCTGGTGCTTGCTAGTGTCGCTGTGCCAGCGCTACCGCAGCATGCAGGACCACTTGCAATTGCTCAAGCGAGGAGGCCCCGGCCAGTAGAAGATGTCATACCGGACGTACTTCCACCCGCACAGAAGCTCAGCCGGAGCGCTACGGTCACCGGGACTACGAGCACTGCGCGAAGAGGGAGACCCGGCCCAAGTGATTCGAAGGAACCAGGTACAAGACGATCGAAGAGGCCGGCAGCGATCAACACGAACGGCGTAGCATCAGCGGCACAAACACAACCTAACACGCCCCGCGTAGAAGGCCGGAGGCTACCAGCGCACCGACAATCTCTGGCGATAACACGCAATCACCAGGCCTTCGCGAGCACGGCATCTCTGCCTGACCAACGCAAGCCAAGCGTACCCGCCGGAAGTACGCCAATGTCACCGCCCGGTGTACCGAGACGACCGAGCGAATTACCGCGCCGACATTCGCACGCGACGAGACCCGGTACTCCCACGGCGATGTCGAGGTCCGCTAAGATACGTATGCTACGGCAAAACTACTTCAGGACCGAGTCTCAGCTCCTAGCCGCTCTTGAAGGCATATCGTCAAGGCTGGTGTCCGTGCCAAAGCCAGCGCGGCTCAGTGCCTTGCGCGCGGAGCTTGCATTGATCGCGCAGGATCTGCCTGCTGAAGTCGACATACCTCTGATATGCCCAGCAACGTTGATCGATGGCTCTGCGAGCCGCAGCAAGCATCATCGCATCGTCAGGCTGAACCCAGCAGAAGCGACAAGCTTGAACAGTGCAGAGAAGGTGCCGTACCTTCTCATGCTGGAAGTACTACGAGAAGACTTCGACTTCGATCCGGAAAGCGAGCAGAATCTGCGGTTACTTTCCAACTTGCTATCGGAGAAGGGCAAGCAAAAGCGAAGGTTGTTCGACACCTCAGATGCCGCGAGAGAGGCTGCGATGCAGGCACGCCAAGCTGAGACGCCAAGTGACAGCGTGCTAGAGCCCACGAACGGCGACCTGTCTAGCCCTGCGCTTCTACAAGACCTAGATGGTGAAGCGAAACCGAAACATGGCAGTCCCACGATGCGCGGTGTCAAGGAACCACCAAGGCTTTCGAGCGGGGTCAGTACGCTCTCCTCCTCAGCAGGTATACATACACCGCGAAATTCAGGGCCGGGCAGTAGATCGGGCAGCCCTGGACGGCCATCTCCGTTCGTGAGGCCACAGAATCCTAGCCAGTCCGACGTCTCTGCTTTAGCAGACCATATGCGGATGGCTTCGCAGATGCTTGCTCAGCTTGAGTTGAGCACCAGCAAGAGACCAAAGACCGAAGTGGCGGCCATCAAAGCGAAGATCATCGCGAGTATGCAGTCGTTGGAGGAGCAGAGCTTCCTGAACGACGATGCGCTCACAACGCCCAGTTTCGACACCATCATGGCCAAGGCCGGCGCAACAGCTTCGCACACTGAGCCCGCAGACATCGACAACGAAGAGGTAGAGGCACCAACAGATCCCAACATCAACAGCGGCAAAGGCGCAGCACGTATGGAAAACGATGCCATGACTGGCGGTATCCAGCGCAAAGGCGACCGAGACGACCCATCAGCTGCCACCTTCGGCGAAGCCTGGGAAGTAAAGAAAGAGCGCATTCGCCGCTCCTCGCCGTACGGCTGGGTGAAGAACTGGGACCTCGTCTCCGTCATCGTCAAAACAGGTGCCGACCTGCGACAAGAAGCTTTCGCCTGCCAGCTCATCGCAGTCTGCTCGAAGATCTTCGCGGAGCACGAAGTAGACGTCTGGGTCAAGAATATGCGTATTCTGGTCACAGGCGAAACCTCTGGCCTCATCGAGACCATTACAAACGCCGTATCCCTGCATTCGCTCAAGCGATCGCTGACCATAGCTTCCATAACTGACGGCACAAATCCCAAAAAGCGCATAGCGATGCTGCAAGACCACTATACCAAGACCTTCGGCTCCGCCGACTCACCATCATATCAAAAGGCCATTGACTGCTTCACACGAAGCTTGGCAGCTTACAGCATCATCAGCTACGTCCTGCAACTCAAGGACCGTCACAACGGCAACATCCTCATCGACTCCGACGGCCATGTCATCCACATAGACTTCGGCTTCATGCTTTCCAACTCACCCGGAAATATGGGTTTCGAAGCTGCGCCATTCAAGCTCACTTTCGAATACGTCGAACTTCTCGGCGGGCTCGAAGGCGCACCCTTCCTCAAATTCAAGGAGCTCATGAAGGATGCTTTCCAAGCTCTACGGAGGGAAGCGGAGCGCATCGTCACGCTAGTAGAGCTTATGGGCAGGGAGAGCAAGATGGACTGTTATGGTGGCGGGCTACCGAATGTGGTTTCTGCGCTAAGAGCGAGGTTTGTGCTGGAGAAGAGCAAAGAGGAGGCGAGAGGGTGGGTAGAGGATTTGGTCACGAAGAGCGTGGGGAGTTACTATACGAGGCTTTATGATACTTTTCAGTATCGGACGCAAGGGATTTACTAGCGAGCGAAGTATGAAGTCTTCACGATTGCTCCACTGAAAGACGCGGTCTCTCACCGCCGTGGTGTTCATGTTGCGCCGCTGTAATCCTCCCCGAACGACAAAAGCAAGTCTTTTGGCGTGGACTGTGTATGCCATTGTTGACCGATGGCTTAGTAGAACCAACATTCA
Source organism: Neocatenulostroma microsporum (assembly GCA_022814695.1). Classification (NCBI taxonomy): domain Eukaryota; kingdom Fungi; phylum Ascomycota; class Dothideomycetes; order Mycosphaerellales; family Teratosphaeriaceae; genus Neocatenulostroma; species Neocatenulostroma microsporum. Next base: position 10,601 of record JAKLLW010001062.1, on the reverse strand, counting down.
TCCTGAGTCGTACTTCTTATGCTCCATCCTGCACATCTGCCGTAACCTTCGTCCTCTCCTCCTCTCTCCTCGCCTTCACTTTCCCTTCGAGCCTCTTCGCCTTCCGCTCCGCCCTCTCATCGTCACTGGTATGAGTCACATAGCTCAGAGCTGCTGTAACAATATTCCTGAAAAGAGCGATCTGAACTCTCAATCTCAGACACGGCACTATCAAGCGATCATTAAGAGCGGCTCATAGTTGTACATCTTGTCTGTCTTTCTCGTCGATCATTCCTTCGGCGTTGACAGGGCATACTTGGCAAATTACTTGCCTGGGTACAAATACATGGACAGAACTCACTCAGACGCCTGGATTCATGGATTTTACGTGCGGCCTGTGCAAGCTCTACGCTGCTTCTCACCCTAGGGCTACTGAACCACCATCACTCTTCTTCATCTATGCTATCCTCCTCCGACTCTTCGTCCGAATCGTCCGTGGGCGCTCCAGCAACCTCCCGTAGAGTAGTGACTACGAGCTCGAACAGCTTCCCAAAGAGCTCTCTATCCCGATACGGTTCCCAATCATGTGCCCACATCCGGTCTGGAAATGGACTGATGAGGTCTTTCTTCACCAGATCAGACCAACACTCCTTCCAGTCGTATGACTCGTCGACCGCGACGATCTTCCGCGGATCCGAAGCACCATCTCGCATCTCTCGCGGGAGATATATCGTCAACTCCTGATGAAAGATCTTGTACACGCAAAGGAAACCACGGTCCCTATCCTCGCCAAGGACGTTAGTCAGGTAGTAGACCCGTATTGGGCGGCGGGTGGGCTTGGGAAAGGTTTCCTGCTCATTGGGGTCAAGGAGCTCGACTTTTGCTTTGAAACGCCACTTGCGCTTGTCTTTTTGCTGGGCACGACAGATGTCCATGAAGTGGGTGTCGTGCGGCGGATCACCTAGCTCCTGGTCGGGATTGTCACGCTTGATGAGTGCCAGGTCCCACAAGATGTGTGCTCGCATCCAGTCATCGAACGCTTTGGCCGTTGTTTTGACTTCGTACTGGTATATCCTGCCCCGATACTCGTCGATATCAGCTTTGATAGGCGAGAATAGAACGTGCTCTTTCTCGTATGAAGACATGCTCGACACTTTCCAGGGTTCGGAACCCGATGATGGAGACCAGGAGGTAGGTCTTATGTTGCAGCATACTGATATAGCTGAACGGCGGCCGCGAGAAAGCTTTGCCCGACAACACTGGATTTGCCAACAATTGACGCTGCGTCGCAAGCGCACACAGTCAACCACAGAAGATGACTCACCGCACACTCAACGCTGCCGGCTTGTACCAAACAGCACTCAGTCCCATGGAAACGTCTAGCTGCAGGATGCGGAAGAGAGGGCCGTGAGTGTCGCTGATGAGTTGGCTGATTGATGTGCAGCGTACCACTGCAGAGTGACTTCGAGTGAGCGGGCAGACGGTATAATGGTGGGTGATCTGGCGAGGAACAGCAGTCTTTGTACGCGGCTGAGCGTGGTAGTATATCGCAGTGTCCATACCGTAACCATCAATGCGAGATCGCACCTACGTGCCCAACATCGACCTTCTTCACCCCAAGACTACTCACCAGTCCCAGCCCAGCAAGTCCCACACAGCACCACATCCCTGTCTTATACTGCGCCAACAGCCCATGCCCCTTATTGATGTCCACACTTTGGACTACCGCGCTCGCAAGCGCTAAACCTACCCCCGACCCGATCTGGAACGCCGTATTGATCATCCCACCGCACAAGCTCTTCGCTCCAAGCGGCACGGAAGCCAAGGCGACGACAGTGATAGTGCAATAAGTCGTTCCTATGCCCACCACGCTGATGATAGAAGTAGGAAGGACATGCTTCCAGAAACTCAGATCCTTGGGCTCCATCACCGCGCATGGTATAGGAGCTATGGAGCAGCATAGCAGGCCGAATAGAAGAAGATGCTTTGGGTTGAATCGATCCATTACGCTTCCCATGCCAATCGTCACAGCTGCGCCTATGCAGCCCATAGGCAGGAACCTGAGCGCTGTAGCTCCCGCGGAGAGATGGATGACCTCCTGCGATATGAGGGTCGCGTAGTAGAGTAGTGTCTGATACCCGCCGTAAGCAACGAATCCTGCGATCCAGATCACAGCGAAGTTCGGCGTCTTCCAGAGGCTGAGAGGCATGATCGGGTTTGCGACTTTCTTCTCCACCCACGTAAAAATGACCAGCATGGCGATGGACAGAATAAGGATGACGATGATGAAGGCCTTGCCCCAGCCATATTCTCCGCCAGAGGCGATGACGAAAGATAGCAGGATCAGGCCTGCAGTCGACAGTCCAGAGCCGAGGAGGTCGAGACGAGGTTTGACAACGTTCGGCTCCTTGCGGTCGGCCGGGAGGACGAACCAGCCTACTCCGCCGATAATCGAGGTCATAATGACCGTGAGGTAGAACATGTACCTCCACCCCAGCGACGAGGTGAGGAAGCCGCCCATGATGAAGCCCAAGCAGAAGCCTACGGCGCCGGCAGAGCCGAAGTAGGTGAGTGCCTTCGTCCGGTCCTGGGCAACGAAGAATGAGCTTATGATGCCTACGCCGGAGGGCACAGTCATCGCTGCTCCAATTCCAGAAAGTGCGCGGAAGATGGCGAGCTGGATGAAGGAGGTGGCCAAGCCGTCTGCTAATGTCCAGATGGAGAGCCATGCCATCCCAGCACAGAAGATGTGTTTTCTGCCGTAGCGGTCTGATAGTACACCAGCCAGAAGTAGAAAGCCACCAAAGGTTAAAGTGTATGCTGAGATGAGCCACTGGAGGTTACTACTATCCACGCCGAACTCCTTCTGGATAGCGGGTAGGGAGATGTTGACGCCTGTCATGAAGACATTGTCAAGCATTTGCGCGCCGCAAGTGATAGCGAGGATCAGACCTCCGCGCCAGGAAGCGAGTCGGCCGATGTCTGGGTAGTTCTGCGCGAGATGGTCTTCCATATCAAGTTCCTGTTGCCTCGGCGTGGCGGTACCTGAGGTCGGAGATGGTGGGCGAGTTGTCATTGGCGACCAGAGGCCGGCAGTGCGCTCCGTGTAGGGAGTACCGGCGTAGGGAGTGGCCAGCGCAGAGGGGATTTCGTGTATAGTATCAAACGGACCCAGTTTCATTGGCGGTGGCCTTGACACGAAGGGCGGCGGAGCGGGCTCGGAGCCTGTGTAAGAGGCTGCCTCTGGAGCAGGCTGGCCTTGGCGGAGGTACTCATGTCTGTGACCGCTGATGGCAGAGGCTGTTCTCGTCAACGACACGATGTCTTCCGCCGGAATGTCGTTTCTATCGAGCTCATAGCCGGCCACGCTGCGTCTTCGCGGCTTGTCGGCTGTAGGAGGCGCAAGGCCGCTTGCATGGTGCGCATTGTCGTCGACAATTGACTGCTCCTGGACAGCGATCATACTAGCCATCTGTGCGGAAGCCATGGTGGCGAAAGTCGTGCGAACGTTTACTTTTTACAGGGAAGGGAAGGGAGGAGAGAGCTGGGAGATGAGAGAGCCTTTGTACCTACGATCTGGTTGCGCTTACGAGTGTGTGACTCAATGATAGCTATCAGCTGCTGTAGTAGGTCAGCGCTGCGTTGGCGGACCCGCAAGATTGGTGTGAAGAAAATGGTTGGGCATAGGTAGAGATGCGCAAATGCAGAAAACAAAGTCGGCACGGCCGTCGGGAAGCCAGAAGAGGCAAGACCGCTGGGCAGGTCGGGCGAGGGATCCACTTCAAGCACAACACATTCGCGCACTTCGCTCTATCGTCTGCTGTAGACAGGGAGTGCGTTGGCCGTCGCTGATGTGCACAAGATGACGGAGAAGATGCAGAAAGGGTTTTTTGGGTCCACGGAGTGCTAGCCCGCGGATATGGCGATTGTTTGGTCGCGTTGAAGAGTGAGGTCGAGGACTTGAAATGCGACAGGATGAGTTGGGAGTTGAGAGGGTGAACTGGAAGCACAATGGGAGCCAGAGTCCATGGAGCGAACGTCTGAGACACGCTTGGCCGTGACGGCAGGCTAGACAGGACGTTTGGCTTCGAGCTCGTCATTGTACCGGATGGCTTTCTTGGACCGGCCTGCTCGGATCGATCTGGCCTCCAGTCATCAGCAGTAGACGAGGTCACGGAAGGCATCGTTGGTGTGAGCAGCTGAGGGTATACGAATCGGCTGTACTGCTTATTGTGGGTGGGAAGACCATTACGCGGACGCAAATAAATATGTGAGAGAGCAAAAGGGAAGATGCCAAAGAGTTGAGCAGATGCCGAGCTGATGTTCTGAGTCTTGAGGTGCGGAGAGGTGAGGTGCTGAAGTTGCGTCGGGGTGTCGAGGCATGCAAAAAGAGCGACCGCGTGGTGCAGGAGCGCCTTTTCCGCATATGCAACCTGTGCCCCGTACTCAACACGCCCCACGGTCTGGCTTCACTGGCAGCGGATGTGGGGGAGCGTCAAACCGGTGCACCACGCGGCCACTCTGGTGTGCTTGATTCTTGCCGAATACATATACATCTGCGTCACGGGAGCCGACCTTGTACCGTCGCAACTCTCCACACATTCAGGAGATGTTGAAAGAGCAAAAAGTGTGGTCGAAGTTTGAGTGTTGTCGGAATTTTGAGTGTTGATGAAGTGCCGAAGATGAGAAGTCGAAGATGAAATGTCGAGATGCTGAGTTGTCGTAGTGTCGAAGTGTTGAAGATTCAATTGCGGAGTGCGGTCGATGAAGCGTGAAGAGTTAAGACGCTGAGTATGTGCAAGGTACTGGGTCCCCGAGGAGAGGGGTGTGGCCTTCACCCAACGTGATTTCGGCGTATGCAACCTGTGCCCCTTACTCAACACGTACCACGATCTGACTTCACTTCCCAGCAGGTGTGGGGGAGCGCCAGACCGGTGACCCGCAGCCATCTGGAAGCTCCAAATTTTCAATAATTAATATATACCAGCAACTTGTACACCCGAACTTACTCCGGCGACACGTGAAAGCGGCTCGGCAACGACATCATCCAGGGTCCGGCGGTGGTTGCACCGTTTCGTGCTGCTATCTACACTACGAGCGAGCAGTGAGCTCTCTGCGTTCTGTGAGGTGAGGTTTATAGGCACACAATCCCTGGATAGCACAACGGTGAATGGAGGTAGGTGAGCTTTTTCTCACTTCACTTCATCTTCCCCGCCAAGCCTTTTAGCGCGAGCGAGATTTACCAGCCGCACCTTGACATTCTCCAACTTTCGTAAAGCTGCAAAACACACGACCCATCTTCAACATCGAGCATGGCGAAGACAAAGGCGCCGGAAGAGCGCCAACGCTCGCCGGCACGACTGCGTGTTCCGTCTGCGGGACAAAGCCACGCCGCAGACAAAACGGACAAGGTGACGAAGCGGAAGGTGAAGAAGGGTGGCAGAGGCGTTGCCGTCGAAGGAGGTCAAGCACGGTCGTTCCGAATCATCTCCAAGAGTAAGAGGCAGGGCAGGAGCGCTCAGCAGAGTGGTGACGAGAGTGAAGAGAGCTCGCCGGAAGCAGGAAGCAATGTTGAAGGGGAGAGGGGTGACGAGAGCGAAGTTGCCGAAGAGACCACACAATCTGGTGGTAACGACGGCCAATACGACGGCTCGAAGAGCGGCAAGCATGCTGGGGATGAGCAGCCCGGCGACATCAAGAAGTCCGGCATATCAGGGCTTGGTCATGTTGACGATGCGCCCATCCCCAAGGCTGCTGGATCTGCGGATGCTGTCGCAGTCGCCAGCAGTGACATCGAGCCATCGGTACCGGCTGTAGGATCACGCACCAGCAGCATCTTCGGCGCTGGGGAAGACCGTCTGGTCGAGAATGAAGAGCTTAGCGTATCAGAGTTTGCCAGCCTCTGCGATGCGCCTATCCCCAAGGCTGCTAGATCTCCGGATGCTGTCGCAGTGGCCGGCGGTGATACCGAGCCAGCGGTATCGGCTACGAGATCACGCACCATCAGCATCTTCGACTTCCCACTGTCCCACTGGCTCGGTACGGAAGGCGCGGACGCATATGCGGCGGCAGACGGCCAGCCTCGCGCGAAACGTGCGAGGACTGTGCGCGTGGACAAGGGTAAAAACCCAAACAAAGCATACCGAGCAGTGCAGCGCAAGGAGCTGGCGGCAAAGGCTGAGGAGCCGACTGGAGAGGGCTTTGAGGCGGCGATGCAGGTGGCGGATAAGTGGCACGGCAAAGAGAAGCCTATCAGTGAGCATCTGAGGGAGCACAGGGAGCGGGCGGCGAAGCTGCTCGGCGACGAAGGGCACTGGTTGCAGCCGATATGACCAACTGCATGAAGAGGCAACGACAACGAAAATGGGAACGACCGAGCTGGTTAAGGAGATGGACATTGGATGGAGCCGACATGACTGATTGCTTGAGAAGGCAACGACAATGAAGATGGTAATGAGTGAGCTGGCTAAGATGCTATACACATCTGTACCAAAGGCGAGCCTGTCTGATCCAGCGCTCCCTCTCCCCCAACGAAGATTACATGATTAGTCAATAGCAATGTTCACAGATAACATATGTCCAGCTTTCCTTTTCCGTGTCGTCGTGATGTATAGGCAATGGCTTTCTCCTACGCACGCCAGCCGGTGCCATAAGCGCCCAAAGAGCTCGTCGTGCTGGACGGGCCGTAGCCTGGTGGTCCCCAGGCGCCACCAGTGGTGCTGCTGCTACCCCATCCACCACCGGTAGTGCTGCTTCCCCATCCGGTCTGCGACTCTGACACAGTGACTGTCTCGGTACCGCAGGTCTGGCTTGCACTCGCGATAATGGTAGCGTATGATGTAGCATACACCGTCGAAACGCCGCCGGAGCCGGTTCCGCTAACGTACTTGGTAGTAGTCGTTGTCGTAACGGACGGCGGCGAGATAGGGCCGGAGGGAGTTGCGCTGCATGATGCAGTCTCAGTCACTGTGGTACCAGAACCAGCGGATACGCTGTATGCTGTCGTGTATGAGGTGACGTAGACAGTCGATGGCGGTGAGATTGGGCCGCTTGGGCTAGCGCTGCACCTCGCAGACTCCGTAATCGTTGTGCCTGGCACAGTGGACAAGATCGTGCTCGCAGGCGCTGTCGTCACGCTGAACTTCGTCTCATAGCTTGTCACGACCGACGTGACGTAGGCGGTGGCGGTAGCCGTAGAGTTCTCGTAAGCTGTAGCCGTCTTGTAGATTGTCTGGCCTGGCGCAGACGAGATCTGCGTGATCGTGACGTCTGAAGTTGCGATACTGGTCTCATAAACCGTCTGGCCAGGTGCGGAAGACACCTGTGTAATCGTAATATCTGAGGTCGCGGTACTGGTCTCGACGATAGTTTTGCCAGGCGCAGATGAGATCTGAGTGATCGTGATATCCGACGTTGCTGTGCTAGTGCTCGTCTCGTAGACGGTGGAAGGCGCTTCAGTCACCTGAAATAGACTATGTCAGCGGCTTGGAGTTCTTGGGAATGCGGCCAACTTACAGTAGAGACCTTCGTGATCGGGACAGAGACAGTCTCGAAGCAAGTACTGGTGTAGGTGCTAGGGGCTTGCGTGATCTAGCAACAATCTCTCGTCAGTCTGGAGACAACTCTGGCTAGCTATGGTCAAATACTTACGGTCGAGACCTCCGTAATTGGCGAAGTTACTGTCTCGTACTTGGTGGTGGATAGCTGCGAGCCGTGATTAGAGTAATTCACGATACAAGGGCTTGACATTGCATACTGTTGTGGGAGCTTGGGTCTGTGTTACGACCGTCGTCTGAGTCACACCTGGCAGCGTAGTTGTCTTGTACTCAGTCAAGGTGAATGGCGCCAGCGTACTGGTGATCGTTGCGGTCAGCTCCTCGGTTTGAGTAGTGATCTTTGTGATGGTCGAGGCACCGAGTGTCGTAGTAGCTGTGACTGTTTGGGCAGGGCCAGAAGTTGTTACGACAGATGTTTGCGTTTCGTGGATCGTGCTGGTTTCGAAAACGGTGCTTGGAGCCTCGGTCGAAGTGACCGTCTGGACGTATTCGCTCGTGATCGTTTTGTATTCTGTCAGAGTACTAGTGCCGGCTGGGGTCGTTGAAGTAACAACAATCGTCTGCGGTGGACCGGCTGGAGAAGTGCTCACAGAGGTAACCGTCGAGGCGGGCAAGGTCTCTATGCTGGTATAGGTTGATGGAGCTTGAGTCGAGGTAACGGTCTGGACATACTCGCTCGTGATCGTCTTGTACTCTGTCAAAGTGCTAGTGCCCGCGGGGATGGTCGAAGTAACAATCACGGTTTGTGGGGACCCAGCGGGAGCGGTGCTGACAGAGGTTATTGTTGAAGCTGGCAGGGTCTCCACGCTAGTGTAAGTTGATGGCGCCTGGGTCTTAGTGGTGACACTCGTGATAGCTGTTGTGACAGTTTCGAATTCGGTCGATGTGCCGGCGGGAATCGTCGACGTGACAACGATTGTCTGCGGAGGGCCGGCCGGGGCGGTGCTGACGGACGTGACCGTTGAGCCGGGCAAGGTCTCTACGCTCGTATAGGTCGATGGCGCTTGAGTCAGAGTCGTAACGCTCGTGATAGCATTTGTGACAGTCACGAAGCTGGTCGACGTGCCTGCTGGGAGCGTCTTCGTAACCACAATCGTTTGCGGAGGTCCGGCGGGTGCAGTGCTGACGGATGTGATCGTGGAGGCAGGCAGAGTCTCGACGCTTGTGTAGGTTGACGGGGCCTCTGTCAGTGTCCTCGTGCTCACAATGGCCGTCGTGACAGTCTCTATGCTAGTGCTATTGTAGCAACGATCAATTAGCAAATGCTCACCTTATCAAGATCTCTGCTGGAATTTGCTTACACTGTGCTTGCTGGAACTGTAGTTGTAACGACGGACGTCGAAGCTGGTAAAGACTTGGTTACGTAGGACGTCGTGACGCTGCCTGGAAGTGTGCTTGTCTCATAGATGGTCGAAGGAGCTTCGGTCTAAATGGAGGTGGGTGAAACTGTCAGCTTGTCGATCTTGATGATATGTAGCCATTTCGTGCAGACTTGCCTTCGTAGTTGTCGATGTAAACTCAGAGGTGATCGTTGCGGTACCTGTCTCGGTATGCGCTTGGTTACACGTCAGATTCCACGCTTGTTGCTGTTCCGACCAGCGGCTGATCGAGCTTTGGCTTACCTGGAGCTGTCGACGTCACCGTCAGAGTGGTCGGGACTTCAGTCTCCTGTAGATGAGGGTCAATTGATCGTTCCTAGAGGCTAGAGCGAAGAAGTCTGCTTACAGTAGTAGTGCTTGTGTATGCGGAGACGATCGTGGTAGTCTCTGTGATGGTTGGTGCTGGTGATCATTAGCTTGCCGCTCAATCGCTGCAACGGTCCATTCAAGGTCAACTCCTAACACCCTATCTTCGGGTCACGCCACCTAAAGGCGCTCAAGGTACGACCATAGCCCTACATGGGAGAATGTTGACAACGCTTACCTGGACGGGTTGAAACTTCCGTGGTGGTCACCGTCGTTCCCGGAAGCGTCTTGGACTCCGTTATGGTCTCAGTCTCCTGCTCAATTGAGGTCGTTGTGAGTGTTGTTCCGGGAAGTGAAGTGGTGATCGTCTTGTAAGTGGTCTCTTGTTCAACGGAGGTAGTTGTCACGGTCGTCCCTGGGGCGCTGGAGATCGAGGTAATGGTGAAATCTTCCGTAGTGGTTGTGTATTTGACGACCGTTGTGCCTAGAAATGCTCAGTCAGTATTGGGATCATCCAGGCATTGAGGCGAATCCCCTGTAGATATCATGCTTGCTTACCGGGACTTGTGACGGTGACAACCTCCGTCTGGGTATTGTTGTAACCAGGCAAGCTCTTGGTGACATACGACGGCAGAGTGACTGTTGATGCACATGCAGTGACCGGCGCACCCTCAATGGTAGTGGTTGAGACCTCAGTATAAGTGCTTCCTGGTGCGCTATAGTTGATATTCTCAGTCAGCGCACTGTACAGCTGTATCATGATCTTGCTCAAGCACTCACGACTTGGTGATCGTGGTCTCGCCGCCACTAACAGTCTCGGTGCTTGCAGGGAGGGTAACAGTTGACGCAGAACCGCTGACGAAGACCGTGGAAGGGGACGCGGTAACGTATACAGTTGATGGCGACTCGCTGACATAGACAGTCGATTCGGATGTCTTGGTCACAGCACTCGCACCGCCAGAGACCGTTTCGGTGCTGACGGCGCCCGACAAGGTGAGGGTAGACACAGCGGTCTTCGTAACAGTAGATGCCTCGCATGTTGAAGTCGTACCATAGCCCCATGGGCTTGCCGGAGAGCTTGACGTCAATGCCTCGGAAGAGGTCGAAGATGAAGAGCCCCAGGACCCGCCGCCGTAGGATGAAGGCGGACCCCATCCTTCATCGCCAGGAGCAGCGTTACGCTTCTGGTTGCGGCTCCATGGTGAAGCGAATGCCGAGGCAGTAAGCCCGGCCAGCAAGAATTGAAGCTTCGCCATCGACGGGATGATGAAGGCCGGGAAGCAACGATCTTGCTAGGCGATGAAAGTAGGGAGATGTAGAGTAACGAGTGAAGAAGAACGAGAGTAGGCGGGTCAAGGTGAGAGGCGAAGGACCTTGAGGA
>JAKLLW010001061.1:0-19374 GCA_022814695.1 Neocatenulostroma microsporum | reverse complement strand
GCGCCTGGTGCTGGGTCTCATCTGCTTTCGAGTCTGACCGTCTGGCCTTCCATTACCTTTGGATCTTTGTGAGTTCACGAAATTCTCACGCGGATAGCTGGTTCCGATCACTGACTGAGATGTACAGATCATCGAGTTCGGCACTGTCATCATTTACATCTTGACATTCTACATGTTGCGAAGAAAGACTCGACAGCTCTTTGAAGGCCACAGTGCGGGCTCACACATGCCCAACATGGCAACAATCGAGGCCGTGAATCGGATCACTACGCTAATGACACTCTATCCGTGCGTCTATGTCTTCCTCACTCTGCCTCTGGCGGCGGGACGCATGTGGTCCATGGTTCATGGTGGCCGCGCCACAAGTGATGCTTTCGCATGCACGGCTGGCGCGTTACTCACGAGTTGCGGCTGGGTCGACAGTTTGCTATACACGCTTACACGGAAGCGTCTACTGAGAGACACCATGCCCGGCAACTCTCATTCGAGCAGAGGGACTCGTGGCGGTGACGCTGCATGGGAAGCTACCGAGCTGGGTAGCAAGGGTATCACTCATACACGGACGGTCACTGTCGAAGGAGGATCGGTAATAGACACTTACCGCCCTCGTGGTGCTGACGGTATGCCGCGGCAGTTATCAGAGGTCCCGAGTTTCGAGAGGCCACCGAGTCCCAGCGGCAGTACCGATCTGATACTGCAAGGCAGGAGCGGGAGACGGGGGAGGACAAAGACAGAAATCAGCGCCGGTCTGCAAGAGATCCTGGCGGAGGATGGAAGCGACGATAACGGACCCCTGCCAAGCTACATGGCGCAGCCCGACAAGAGATAGGAGGAGACAACAGTGATACCCAAGGGCGGCGGTAATGAGCGAATGGCGTAATAGGCTGGCACACATCGCGGCTGGACGGTTTGAGGGCTTCATCTTCACGAGGGTATTTGGGTTCGCTGTATCTTCCAGCTGAATGCTGATGTGTGATGAGTACATGTACAATGATTGTACATATAGGGCTTTGCCGCTGGCATGTGTAAATACTCAGCCACGAGATATAAGCTCGGTCGCTCCCATTGTGAATAACGACCTCGGTATTCTTAGTGACATCACATACCACCTGCACCTCTCTTAAATACCTTTGCGCTGCCGTTTCGTTGTACGAGGTACAGCGCCTCCATCTCCTTCGTCGCTTGCCGATCCGTTTCCTCGTCATCCCAGTCGTAGCAAGCACCTCCTCTCGTGATTCTTACAACACCGCTGACGTCCCTGGCTGCACCAGTGTCAAGATCTCGGACACTCATGACCAATCGCGCATTATGCGCTTGCTGCACCACAAACGCTGCCGTCTCCGCTTCGATGGGCGTTGGCAAAGTCGCCTGATCGCTTGTAGCTGCCGCCACGATTGGCAGGTCCGCTGAGCATATGAGAACAGCAGAGTGAATCTGGCTGCGGAGTCTCAGAAGCAGACCGTTCAGTTGCTGGGAAGTGGCCAGGGTGAGTGCTAAGAGGATATCTGGGTTGTCGAGCACTAGGGTGACGGTCCGCCCTGATGAGGCAGCTTTCGTGATGGTTGCTGTGATGCTCTTATCGATCTCCTGAAGTACCGTCTCGGGCCGTGAGGTGGAGAGAGTGGTGAAGCAGTCCACATATGAGAAGCGTCCAGTCTCTGATGAAAGCTTTGCCACGTCCAGTCCAGCAGTCCTCCTGAACTCAGACATCCAGAAGCTGAGATCCCTCACGAAGCTGACGAGAACCACTGCACTCTCCTTCCCGCCATCTGGTGGAGTCTGCGTCTCAAGCGATCCTGCTCCATGTTGACCGATTAAGCTGGCCACGAAGCGTGCAGTCAGCCAGTTGACGCTGCATCCAAGCGTACTTGTCAAGAGGATCAATGCAGCTTCTGGCGGTAGGCGGAGGTATGGTTCCACAGCGGAAGGTATGCGGTTGCGAGAAGACATCGTTGTACTGAAGATGTTTCGAGCTTCAAATTGAATGTGGTGGCGTTGCTAGCCGCGTTGTTGATTTCAGCCACAAAACTGGCCGAACGCGAGCTGTTCAGTTCTGCTTCCCTTCTGCACAAATACGACCACAGAGTGCGCGTGGTACACGCAACACGTACGCACCGCCAATGCTGTACGATTGACTATACCGGGATCTGGAAGGCCCACGCACGGTACGCCAACGATATCTCCAGTATCTAGGAAGACCGAGGACGTACCGCCGAGATCTGGAAAACGGGAACGCCTCGTAGACCATGCAGTTGCGGAGATGTTTTGTTTTCAGCGTTGCCGTCAGGTGCCATGGCCACGCTTAGCGAGTCTCTGCTCCGTGAGACCAGCATTTCTCTCCCTGCGTCTGCAGAGCACCGTTCGCGCTGCGCCTAGGAGATATACCGAAGCGGAGGACAAGGTCATCATCGAGCGGAGGCGCAATCATGAGACGCTCAAGGACATCGCGGCTCATCTCGGTAGGAGCCTCAACAGCTTGAAGCAGCGATGGCAGGGACATATTCTTAAAGACCAATCTTTAAAAGGACTCAAATATATGCATCAGCCACGAAGCACATTCAGCCCTTCCGTGGATGCCGCGATAATTCGACTGCAAAGCATGGGACGAACGGTGCGTGAAACTGTACAAGAGCTCCGTCTGCCTCTCAATTCGGTCCGAGAGCGATGGACTCGAATCCTTCGTGTGAACGGTCCGGTAGAGGCGTACAGCCTGCGCACGCCATTGTCTAAGTCTCAAAAGGCTGAAATTGTGCGCTTGCGAGACCACGAAAACATGACATTCATGGATATTTGCAAGAGGTTCAAGGTGTTAGACCTCACGGTTCGGAAGGCGTATTACGCTTCAGGAGGCGAGCATGCAGCAATCAAAGCTATCAGACGGCGATATACGGCCGCGGAGGACGCCCGTATATTGGGACTGCGCAAGGCAGGACTGACATGGCACGAGGTCGCCGCGCAGCTACCGGGCAGGAATGTCAGCTCCGTGACAGACAGGCACAGACGGTTTCTGAGCGACCCATACCGACGCTGTCGAAGCGAAACAGAGTCCCCATTGAAGGCGGAGGAGGCTCACCAGATGTTGGGATTGTAGCTGCTGCGGTATGCTGAGCCTGTTTTTGACTATCAGCCCATGACCACCGTCTGGCTACGTCCGGCGAGACCTAGTCTAATCTACGAGATGTGAACTGCTACGTCTGTTGACACCATCCCATACAGACTCCATGCGAGCACTGCATACCACCTAGCAACATGCCGTCGTATAGCCGTCAGCCGTGATCGTGTCACAGGCTCACAGCTCCAGCTTCTGTCGCGTGTCGTGCATATAAGTGGTCACGCAGATCTGGCTGTGGTCCCACGCATGTCCGCTACTGATGCACAATCGAGATAGTGTCTTTGCTTTCAATACACTACGAGCATGGTATGGTGGTCTATCGTACGCGTGAACTGCGGCATCCCACGCTTCGAAGTCTGGCCGGTGGACTTTCTGGGGAAGGTGGAGACGACAGGATGGCTATCGTCACGCCCAGTCATTCCTACCACACATGGATGCGCCGTATCTTACCACTCCTGCTGCCACCATGCTGCGACAGACTGTGCCTCATATGAACACTCACCTGACCACCCTTCATGTGCGCCACGAGACAGGTGGCATGTCGGTGAGCAAAGCAGCACATGTCATCTGGCCTGTTCGCCTCGTCTAGCCGCATTGTCATCCCTCTCAGGAATGCGAGCACATGATAGCCTACCCTCATCCTTAAAAGCAGACAATCAACAATAGAATCTGAACAATAGAATTCTCATAGTAATCAGCCACAAAGTGCTACACATCATAATCCTACAGACCTCGCTGGACGAGATATCTCCACGCTTACGACCAGGCAACTATGGCTTCGCAGGAGGCGAACGAACACGACGGGCATGCAGGTGCAGCGGAAGCTTCTGCAGACGGCAAAGCAAAGAGACGAGTAGACTGGAGGGCCATGCTGGGCGAGAGGAATGGCCGCCGCGGACAACCCAGCAACAGGACGTCCATGTCGGACCTGTCGCAAGCGGCCAAGAAGGGGCCAGAGCGGTGGAACATGGGCATGTTGAACGATCCTGAGACGGAGGAAGTACCAGGCTCTATCCTGCTGCTGTCGAAGGTATCGGAGTACAACGAGCCGCTCGGTCAGCGCAACGCACCGGCAAGGACTTCAGCCTCTTCCTTACCGTCTCTGTATTCGCCCACTCGACGGTCGAGCTCTGTTAGTCGGCGAAGACAGATAGTGCCGGAGAAGAAGCGTACACAGGATGGCCAAATAGTACTTGAGCCGCAACCAGACGACTCTGCTAACGATCCGCTGAACTGGGCCGTCTGGAGACGAGATCTGGCCCTGCTATCGCTTGGCTTCTATTGCATGCTCGGCGGAGGAATGACGCCTATCCTGGCTGCTGGGTTCAAGGAAGTCGCTGCAGACTATGGCGTTTCCGTCCCGCGGGTGGCGCTCACCACCGGGTTGTACATGATGGGTCTGGGGGTAGGCTCTGTGCTACTGTCACCGACGGCTATACTGTTTGGCAAGCGACCTGTCTACCTGGTCGCTGCGACTTGCTTCATCTTGACCTCGATTTGGTGCGCTCTGTCGCCAAACTTCACGAGTCTGGTAGTGGCGCGCATCTTCCAGGGCATCGCAGTCAGCTCGGTCGAGTGTCTGCCTTCCGCTACGGTTGCTGAGATCTACTTCTTGCATGAGAAGGCGTACCGTCTCGGAATCTACACGCTGCTATTGCTAGGTGGCAAGAATTTGGTTCCGCTTGTGAGCGCCGCTATCATACAGAGTTTACATTGGAGATGGGTATTCTACATTGTGGCGATCATCGTCGGCTTTGGGCTGTGCCTCCTCTTCCTCTTCGTCCCGGAAACGTTCTGGGATCGAGCGCCGGTGCCGCACAAGCAGATGAAGAGGAAGCACAGTCTGCCGAGTATGCTGCGAGTGCAGTCTTGGAACACGAGCCCTGGAGCGAGGCGGAAGAGCGTTGGGAATGAAAAAGCGCATGATGATCCAGATGCGATTCGTCCTGCTCGCCATGCACACTTCGACACCGCAGACGAGGCAGAGCTCGACGAGAAATCGAGTGGCATTGTTGAGCAGGAAGGCACGCCGGAGAAAGCTACTACACCAATTGCTGTCTCCAATGAAGTCAATGAGATCTCCACGCCGACAGCTGCCCGTCCACCACCTATTAATACGACGGACTACTTCAACGGCCAAAATGTCTCGCCTTCGGGAGTAGAAGCTCAAACACCATCAATCATGTCGCCTGTATCCCACCAGCACTCACCCGTCAACGTCAAGCCAGCGAACCCATACGTCCAGCGATACGGCCCCTCACCACCAAAGACCTTCCTCCAGCAGCTCAAACCCTGGTCCGGTCGGCTCACCCACGAGAACTGGTTCCGCGTAGCTTTCCGCCCCTTCATCCTCTTCGCCTACCCCAGCATCCTCTGGAGTACACTCATCTACTCCCTCTCCATCGGCTGGCTCATCGTCATCTCCGAATCCGTCGCCACAATCTACGAATCACGGAGTACATACAACTTCACCCCGCTCCAAGCAGGTCTAGTCTACATCTCCCCCTTTGTCGGCGGCGTCCTCGGTACAGCTGTCGCGGGTAAAGTGTCCGACATCATTGTGCGTTCCATGGCCAGGCGTAATGGAGGGATCTATGAGCCGGAGTTTAGGCTTATTATGGCGGTACCGATTACGGTTTTCACCGCTATTGGGCTTATGGGGTATGGGTGGAGTGCTCAAGAGCATGATGCTTGGATTGTTCCGACCATCTTCTTCGGTTTTATTTCTTTTGGATGTGCGCTTGGGTCGACGACTGCGATTACGTTTGCGGTGGACTCGTATCGGCAGTATGCGGGCGAGGCGCTTGTGACGTTGAACTTTAGGTACGCCCATCTTTTCACCTTTCCCCCCATCTCTCACCTTCTATTTCAAATATCTTTCTCGGAAGACACGTTTGCTGACTGTTTATTGCAGTAAAAACATCCTCCACGGCCTCGTCTGGTCCCTCTTCTTCAACAACTGGCTGCAAGACGACGGCAGCAAGACGGTGTTCATCGTCATCGGGTGCATTCAGGTGGCGTGCTTGTTGACGACGATACCCATGTACATCTATGGAAAGCGGGCGAGGATGTGGACGGTGAGGAAGAATTTGATGGAGAAGTTTTAGTTACGGTAATGAGCGTAAGGTAGTGAGTTGGATACCCATTGTTTTGGTGACTATAGGCTTTCTTCGCGGTTTGTGTATTTGCGGTTCGAGGTGTCTTGGTGATAGCTGTGCTTGGTCGGTGAGTGATTGCATGCCGCGGCCAGTGTGATGATGTTGTGGGCGCACGGCTGGCTTGCTAAGGGTTAGGGTTTGGGTAAGCCGGGGTGAGGACTATACAGCAGATAGGTGTACACTGAGGGGGCAGAGATGCTCTGTATGCTCTTCAATGGGTTCAAGTTATCGTCCTCGACATGATGCGGTTGTTGTCATGCTCATTGATGGGATAACGCCGTCGTACTTGGCATTCATGTCTTCAAGTTGAGCGGCATCAGACCTCAAAGTACGTTGACGCAGGGTGACCAGGATCACAAGAGTGTCGGCGCACAGCAGTATTGAGCAAAGGCTGATGATGAACCTGAGTTATGAAATGGTCTCGGCTCAAACGATTGAGATATTCCACAAACACAACTGTCACCTTCAGTGCGTTCCAGCCAGCGCAGTGACCTGTGACAGTGTGATCCAATCCACCAACTACTCAACCTATCTTGACTAGAATGCACCAGGAAATGCGATCCCATTCGAAGGGTTGACATACACACCCGGTCTGGCCTCGTTGTTACCACCTTCGCCCTCCTTCGGCGCCACCATTGCATCTGCAGAGCGCATCCACCAAGCATCTCCCAGCACCTGCATCCAGTGCATCTTCCACTTCTTCGGCTGCGCACCTAGAAGATCCGCAACGTGGCCGAGTGTCACTCCCGAAGGCACTTTGCCGGTGCTTGGCATTGGCATCGCCTGGCTGCCCTTGCCTTTCGAATTGGTGTACCAGATATGAAGGTCTACCTGGAGGATAGGAGGCGAGGTGAGCTGCATACGGCGCCAGGATACTGTCTTCGGGGATGCCGGGGTGCTGATGTACGGTAATGAGGTCATATTCATTGGGTCTTGAGGCCACAGGGAGGTGAAGAAGGGGTTCAGGATAATGGGAGTGCCTTCCCTCTCTAGCTCGACAGCCTGTACTTCCGTTGTCGTGCCAGATGCCTTGTCGTTGATGACCACGTGGAACGGTCCGCCACCGCTCATCGGTGGACCCTTCGTCATCTTGACGTGTCTGGCTTGAGAGTCGTTGCGAGGCTGGATGCCCGGGACAGGCTCGTTCTTGCCTGGTGAAGCTTGTCAGTCGTTGATGTCACGGAACTCATCTGAAGGATAAGGCAAGAACATACCCTTCGATGCTGGAAAGACGAACTCGCCCGGGCCTGACGCAAAGAAAAGTCTCTGCTGCAGTGCCCGCTCCTTCGCGATGGTACAGTACCACGAACGGCACACCCTCTGCAATCCCAACAATTCTGTCGCCGGCAGTAGCGAGAAAAGGGTCAGGCGCAGCTCAGGAACGTTGAACGTCTTCTTCATCACCTCACTCGCGTGCATCGGCGTGCTGCTCTTGGTCTTGGTCTCTGGTGTGGCGAGGAGGAGTGAGAGAGCGTCGGTATGCGTGTTATTTCGTGGCTGCGAGACGACGGTGAAGCGGCATACCGCTTTGTGAGCCTTCCAGTCCGCCTTCTGACATTCGGTCGAGCAATAAGAGACCGTTCTGCAGCGGCCGCACTGCTTGAGGTGCTCGCCTGGATTGCAGCATGCACATGTACATTGATCAGCCATGTTTGCAGTGCCGAACGTCTGAGATGTTAATGATACCGCATGCTCGTCCTCACTGGCATCCAGAGTAGCATGGTGCTGCGTTTAAGTCACTTGCCCTTGTCGTTTGAGCGGCCAGAGCTCCACGTCTGCCTGCAGCTTACCCAGTCGATTAAGCGTGGGGAACTGCTTCGATTGGGTGAATGTCGATCAGGCTACCGCAGGCTTGGTAGCGATGCGAGCTATAGACGTGGCGTTGTCGACAAAACAGCAAGGGTCGGCGAATCGAATCGTTGTTGATCAGTACAGATATTCAGATCTCGAAGCCATCAGACCTCTGGATAGCAGAGGCTTTTACAACAGGGTCAGAAAAGGCACCGCTGCTGGGAAGTTCGTACTAGATCTCCTCGTACCCTTTGAACTTCTCCTGATCCTGGTAAGCAGTTCAGCGGCCGAGCGCACTGTCACAAAGATGAAAACGGCGACCGGCCATGGATCGTCTCATGGGTCATTGACAGGTCGCATTACAAATTTCTCTCCTTCATCCACAAGTGTTGGTGCTTCACAGCACAAGAGCAGCAACAGCAGCAAGCACACCCAGAATGCCATACCCGACAGAGACCAACGACGCACTACCCGTATATGGCATCACACTTGAGGTCGGGTAAGGCGCAGATCCCTTCGTCGTCGTCCCATTCACACCCGTCTCAGCACTAGCCATCATGAAGTTCGCGCAGGTCAGCCTCGTAGCATTCGAAGAATGAATCACCACACTCAACGCCCCAATGAACGCCGCAGACGAAGAGTCAGTGCTTAAGAACGGATCACTGTACATCGCCACGAAGTCCGTCATCGTGATATTGCCGTGCTTGCCGGATAGATCGCCGACCTGGCAGGTATCCGGTGCAGCGACGTTACAAGGGTAGTACTCGCCACGGTCTGTAGGGTCGAGGTGGCCGACTGTGGCAGAGCAGTTGCCATTGGCTGGGACTGGGAATTCGTGGATGTGGTAGACGAAGGGTCCGTATTCGCTTCCGGAGGGGAAGCTTGTAAAGTTTACAGAGATGGAGACGCCGCTGCCGCCGGAGACGGAGGAGATGGTGATGGAGCCTGTGATGGTGGAGCCGGTGCCGTTATCGACTGTGGACTTGTCAGTACTGTAGGATGAGCTCGTCGGAGACTGATCAAGCTTACAGTTAGTGCTCGGCAGTGTTGCTACATAGGTAGCCGCCGGCAGGTTCATAGCGGTCGTTGCTGGGCCGTTGACGGGCATGAAGCTGGATCCACTCAGCGTGGCCCATTACAGACTGCCTGACGATGTTCTGTCGCGGGCTCACCTTGGGTTGGCAGGTCCGTCGTAGACAACAGCGCCCTCTTCGGTCTCGACACCGGTAAACCCAGGTGTTTCGGTTGGAAGCACTGGGAGAACACCACTCATAGTCATAGTCAAAGTCTCGGGAGGAGGTGGAGGATAGCCCTCGCCTTGACCCTGCGGCATGGCTTGGGCGAAAGCGGCGCACAGCGCTGGTAGGAGGACTTTTACGAACATCCTGATTTCAAGCAAACTGATGAAAGGATGAGAGAACGGGAGTCGAGAAGCTGAGAGATGGCATAGCTGTGCATCGGTCGCTTTGTAGGCCTTGGTACCTACCTTTCGCGACTGCCATCAGCTGCCAGAACCCAAGCAGCCTGACATCATGACTCTGGACTCCTCGAGCGGCGTACCACTCATCCCATCTGCCCTGGGCTACGGTCGCCGATCCTGCATAACTCAGCTGCCAGTCTGGGCTAGACCGTGATTTCAGATGGTACATATGTGTGCTGCGGAGGCGGCGATACGGGGGTCAAGCGGCTAAGTCGGATGGCTAAGGTGTCGCGTCTGGTGTGTGGACGAGAGATGGAGGTTGGAGGAAGGAGCGAACCATGTGCGGTGCCTGATGGCAAAGGCCTGATGTGGTATAGCCTACTGTGGAGATTCCGGGGTAGCTCCGAATCAGATGAATCGCGGAAGAAGCGTCGGCCCGGACATGCGAACACCACGGATAGCTATGTATGTACATATATGACCAGACGAACATAGCATATCGGTATCAGTACATACACACTGAATATTATAGATAATTACAATGGAGAAATCACGCCTCCTCTTCCGCAATCTCACCGCCCAAATTGCGCCAAAGCGAACGCTCACAAGCTCCCAAACGCCATGGACCTGCACCCAATGCCTCCGCCAACAGCGCCTTCGCCCCAAACCCTCCACCCTCCTGCGCCAGTCGCAACGCCGACACCAAACAAACCCGGCCGGTGACCCAGCCTTCCGCAGCATAGTAGACAACCCCGCTCAACTCATCCGCTCAGGCCGCAAACACAACGTCTTCGGCCTCCTCTTTCTAGCCACAATCCCGGTAACAGCTTTCTTCTTGGGGTGCTGGCAGGTGCAAAGATTAGGCTGGAAATCGGAGCTCATAGCAAAGTTCGAGGACAGACTTGTACGAGATCCGCTGCCTTTGCCTCCGCAGATCGATCCAGACGCGGTAAAGGAGTTCGACTACAGAAGGGTGTACGCCAGAGGCAACTTCAGACATGATCAGGAGATGCTTATCGGGCCGAGATTGCACGATGGCGAGGACGGCTATCTCGTAGTCACACCACTGGAGAGATCGGGGATATATCCGGGGTACAAGGGTAACACGACCGTGCTAGTGAACAGAGGGTGGATTACCAAAGACAAAGCTCCTCAATCTGCGCGACCAGAGGGCTTACCCACTGGAGAGGTAGTGGTGGAGGGGTTATTGAGGGAGCCATGGAAGAAGAACTCTTTCACGCCTGATAATCACCCTGCGGAGGAGAAGTGGTATTTCCCGGATGTCCATCAGATGGCTGAGCATACGGGCTCGCAAGCTGTGTGGGTGGAGGAAACTATGAAACCTGACCTCCTTACCGCGTACAATAGGCAGGATAAGGGCATACCTATCGGACGTGCCGCGGAGGTCAACTTACGGAATAACCACGTACAGTACATCTTCACTTGGTTCTCCCTGAGCTTGGCGACGAGTATTATGATGTGGATGGTTGTTAAGAAGCCTGCCGGGGGCGGGAGAGGCAGGGTACGGCACAACACCAAGTGGTAGTGCGAGCTGTGTATGATAGCTGTACAATAGAAATGTACGCTCTGATGCAATTGTACATGTCCCAACCTGCTACGTAAAACGTGCACTTTCCAGCTTGCCGGCCTCGGCAAATTCTTATCACCCCAAGACGTTGCGATTCTGAAGATAGCACGACGACGCCGACGATGTCCAAAAGATGGGAACACGATGAGGACAACGGTTGTGACGGCTACTTCGGCGGGATGATGTCGTTCCGGCAACCGTGACCGGTGTTGCCAGCGCTCCAGACTTCGCATCGGATATCAGACTTCAGAGACGAGTAGAGAGAACGGCGGGGCCGGGTTGAGGAGTCATCGGTCGACACGCAATGCTAAGTGAGCTTTCGGTCGTTCATATGGAGAAGTCTGGCAGTTGGATTTGGTTGCGGTGCGTCGGCACTCGTCAAGAAGCATACTGTCCTTCATTTTTGGGGTGCCGTCTCTGGTGCTGTCCAAGTGCCTCACATCCACGGTCTAGGGTGGGCGGCTTCCGTACAGTTTGTCCGTGTCGGGTTGTGTGCTGATCCAGCTACCACGGTCGCGCAAAGTCCAGCAGGAGCTACATCGGATGTCTTCCTCGCCGAGATCAGACCTGCGAGAGTTAAGATCGCTGCCACGAATGAATGCAAGTCGTCGAAACTTTCCGGCACTCCCCTTTGACTTGTTGGCTGGCTGGCTCGTCTGGTCCCTCTCTAGGCCGGATGTGGGAGCTGGCGGATTACTCGTGATCGTCAATGCTGGACGACGGCGGTTGTCATATGGCCGATGTGACACTCGCTATCAAGCCATTACTCAGTGCCCTGTGCTTCGACCTGGCGGCTTTCGCAACATCTCCCCTGCTGCGATCATGTAGGAGGCGCTGAATCCTGGAAATCACGGACGTCGTGGAGAGCCACGCTTAAAGATGTTCTGTCGCACTCTTCGCGGTAAGGCGAGGGTGGTTGACTGTCACGGCGCCTTCGAAGCGCAGAGCCCTATCTCCGCGGTAGGCTACGGGCTGTCTCAAGCCAAGCATGCACGCCGTGGAGAGATCCAGCTGTGGCTGACATCGGCGGCGATAGTCTCCTCAACAGTCAGTCACCATTTTGAGATATTGACTGACCTACTGACTACAATTGTCGCTCTAGTACATTGATAGAAACTCGGCGGTTTATTGTATGGTGGATTCTGCAGGAGACGTAGGATAAGTGCTTCTTTTGATCTCTTCATCCTTCGACATCACTTCCCCTTGACTTTGCGCTGGCCTGCGCCGTGACTGCTGGCCTGCGCCGTGACTGCTGGCCTGCGCCGTGACTGCTGGCCTGCGCCGTGACTGCTGGCCTGCGCCGTGACTGCTGGCTCGCCTAGTCTCGCCTTTCCGCCTACGGCTACTTGGCAGATCGCCGTCCCGGAGGTAATAATAGTATCTGCCATTCAAGCTTGCGACGGTGCGGTTCATGAGCGCTGCAATGTGGGCCATATGCACCTTTTTCTTCTCCTTCAACTCTATCAACTGCTTATCGTCATCCGCCGTGTACTTGATCCCGGACTTGGTAGGTAGGTAGTCTTGGCCTTTTGCCTTCACCCTGTGATAGGCTCTAGACATCGTATCAATAGGGCGACCCAGTCGCTGCGCGATGGCTCGGAACGGCATTTCCTCCTGCTCACGCAAACGAACAATCTCCCGCAACTCCGGCTTCGACATTGGATATCCGCGTCCCAGTGGCCGTTCCTTTACCTCCTCCTCCTTGGCAGCCGCCTCCGTGACGGTTTCGGACTGCTGCCCGCTTTCGATGTCACCTGCCAGGAACCTGTTGAGTTTGGCTAGGCCCACGTTCATTGCCTGCGCGATCTGTCGGCGAGATCTTTTTTCGTGTCGAAGTCGCCTGATGGACTGCTGTTGTGCAGCACTAAATACGGGCGGGATTGCGAACTCGGCGCGGACATCGCCCTTGAACAGCTTTTCGTAGAAGTGGCACTGGACCCCAGAAGGATGTCGTCCTAGCTCGGCGGCTATCTTTTTCCAGGGCGTTTTTGCGCGGCACTGAGTCAGTATGAAATCGTCTTCCTTCTGGCTGTACGTTGTGCGCCGCATCTTTGAGTCGATTTGGATTCACTCGCTCTCCGTCATGCTGGGCACGATGTGCTTGTGATATCGAGTATACAGAGTGCTCATGGGCCTGCCGAGCTTCGCCACAATCGATGGAATGCTCTCACCAGCCTTACGCCTTTCCAAGATGGCCTTGTCATCTTCCACCGTGAACCGCGTAAGACCAACGATGGGCGTCTTGTGAAAGCGCCTCGTGATCAAGCGTGGTATGTAATAGGGACGAGTAGCTGGACAAGACAAGAGCCTTCTGGAGAAAGACAGGGAGCACAGCATTGATACCACGGCATCCTTCGCTGGTCACATGCCCTGCATGGTCGAGAGCTGCAATGCACGCAGTGATGGTCTTAGTCCTTTGAATAGCCCGCGTTTCGAGCGTAATGTTCCTTTCAAAGTCTGCGCTCTTGATCTATTGCAGCCTCGTGACCATACAGGAGTGAAGTCGTGATGTTCGTTCGAGGTTTGCGGAGCAGCCGCATATGGGCGAGCGCGACGCGATTATGCCAAGACGCTACACGGGCCACTTCCTCCTTCTCCTTCGCACCGCTCCTTCTTGCTACCTCCTATCTGCCATGTACAAGTGTATCTGGCAACGATGCTCCGGACCATCTGAGACTCATTCACATGCTCTGCCGGCCAAATGGGTGACCTATGCCACACCGCAGATCCGCGTACCTTACATTCGCAGATGCACCCCTCGCGGTTGTGCCTCGTACCTCAAGCCACCTGACGACATGCTGCATAGCGCAGCGCAACAATTACCTCGTGCACGCAAGGGCAATCTTGACCTCGTGTCGCTCGACAACGCAATGCTGGAGCGCGGCAGCTGGGCCGATACCAACCGCCGCATGCATGGAACGCAGGGAGGGTTGCGCGCAACGCCAGTTGAGCAAGTCATTGGTATCCGTTG
This sequence comes from Neocatenulostroma microsporum, assembly GCA_022814695.1. Classification (NCBI taxonomy): domain Eukaryota; kingdom Fungi; phylum Ascomycota; class Dothideomycetes; order Mycosphaerellales; family Teratosphaeriaceae; genus Neocatenulostroma; species Neocatenulostroma microsporum. The sequence goes on along the minus strand of JAKLLW010001061.1, from coordinate 5,334 downwards.
CTGAATTCGTGATGATAGTCCATGCCCTTCCCGTACTGTCCGGACCGAAAGGCTTCACGACTATCAGGTCCACTGAATCTTGTGTATCCTTATCGGTATAGTACCTTCCATTTCGGGTATCGGCGTTCGCATCACATGCACAATCCGGTCATGAGGGCACGTCACTACTAAAGCGTCTAGACAGCAGACTAAGTGAAGCTTCGCATTGCTTGTTTTCTTTCTGAATGCTTCGCATTGCTCAGTCAATGCTTGACACCTCTCGGATTAACTCCTAGACATACGATAGCAAGATGCACATCCAAGTCTCTGTCCTCGCTTTGGCCCTGCCAGCGTATAGCGCTGTCCACGAGTCGCTTAACGCCTTGCCATACGGATGGCGCCCACACCCTAAACACTCAGTCCCGGCAAGCACGAAGCTCAACCTCAACGTAGGCTTACAGTATCAGAACGTGGACTCCCTGGAAGCCAGACTAGCCGCGGTCTCCACGCCTGGCAGCCCCGAGTATGGCCAGTATATCGACTTGGCGGAGCAGAACAGTATCTTTGGACCCTCCAACGCCAGCGAGAGCAAGGTCGTCTCGTGGCTGAAGTCTTCCGGAGCGGAGTTCATCAGCAGCTCGGGAGGCGTTGTAAGCTTCACCACGACCGTGGGCAAGGCGAACAAGATGCTAGCTGCCGATTACGGGCTGTACACCGATGGCGAGACAGTCAAGCTACGCACCATGTCCTACTCCGTACCGGATGCGCTGGGCGACGCTGTGGACTTGGTGTTTCCTACCACATTCTTTGGAAGCATGAAAGCTCAGATGGCGACCCCTTCCAAGATCGAGCGTGCTCCACCTACCAAACGCCAATTGCAGTCGAGCTGCGAGACGAGTGTAGTCTATCACAACAAGACCTATTCGCTCATCGGCCCGCAGTGTCTCAAGGAGCTCTACAGTATCGGCAACTATACAGTAGATCCTTCCGCAGGAAGTAATATTGCGTTTGGCAGCTTCCTGAACGAATCCGCATCTTACTCCGACTTGGCCATGTTCGAGAAGATCTGGAACTTGCCCTCTCAGAACTTCAGTGTCCTTGCGCTCATCAATGGCGGAGTTGATAACCAGGATCCTCTTACAGAGCAGGACGGTGAAGCGAACCTGGACTGCCAAAACATTATCGGTCTCGTCGATGGCCTATCTGTCGGCGAATACATCACTGGCGGCCTGCCACCCTTTGTACCAGAGTACGTCAGATGCATGCCTTAGAGGCCTCAAGGTCTAGTTCCAATTGCTGACCTGACCTTTACAGCCTCTTCGAGCCCAACACATCAACTGAGAGCAACGAGCCATATCTCCCGTACTACCAATACTTGCTCTCGCAGCCAAACTCCAACTTACCATATGTTATCTCGAATTCATACGGCGACCATGAGAACACGGTGCCGGAGCGGTACGCCAAGCGTGTATGCAACATGATTGGGATGATGGGTCTCCGCGGTAGAGTATGTTGACTCCACGGCAACGGGCCGTCTATACTGGCATGGCTGGGTGCGAGAAGCAGTTCACTGACGTCTGCGTTCAGACCATCCTCGAGTCCTCCGGCGACGAAGGCACAGGTGCAGTTTGCCTTGCCAACGGACTCAACGGTGCGCCACAATTTACACCGCAATTCCCGGCAACTTGCCCATACGTAGTTGCCGTGGGAGGAACGCAATTCTCCAACCCGGAGTGGGCCTGGAACGCAAGCACGGGAGGCTTCAGCAACTACTTTGGCACCGCCTATTACCAGCATAAAGCCGTGGACACTTATTTGGCCAAGTACATCAGCGCAGAGACGAAGGAGTACTATTCTAGTAACAACTACACCGACTTCAGCGGTCGCGGCTTCCCGGACATCTCGGCGCACAGCTTGTATCCTGAGTGAGTTCCGCCGTGATCAGAGAGGCCCGAAAAGTTCAAGACGCTGACCCATGTATACAGTTACTTGACCGTCATCAACGGCACCGCCTCACCCAACGGAGGCACCTCCGCCGCCTCTCCTGTCGTCGCCGCTATCATGGCTTTGTTGAACGACGCTCGCTTCCGCGCAGGGAAACCGGCTATTGGGTTCGTCAACCCGCTGCTCTATTACCTCGCTTCGGGCACGTCCGCCATCAACGACATCACCCTCGGCAGCGCCATAGGTTGCAACAGAGTCGATTCCCAGAATGGTGATGTGTTCCCTGGATCTGGAATCATCCCTTATGCGAGCTGGAACGCAACCATAGGATGGGATCCGGTGAGTTGATCTCCAACCTACGTCCGGCATTGCGGCTTTCGTTTCTGGCCGTGGAGCTGACACAACTTTTGCAGGTCACTGGGCTTGGAACGCCGAACTTCCAGAAGTTGAAAGGTCTGGTGCTGAGCGTCTGCGGAACGCAATGCTTTCGCAGTCTCCTGCCACCCGATATGGCAACGATAGGAGTCAGCAATCTAGAATGTGCATCCACGAAAATCCCATGTTGCAAGGGCTAGAGTATGATGTCCTCTATGCCATATGAGTGGTCAGAGCAGCGGACTTTCGTAGCAAGCTCATTATCAAAGGCATCTACCATCAACAGCTCCCACTTTCCCAGCCGTTTCGCGAGACCTCACCTCAGTCATCGTTCGACGACGTTGCTCGTATGATCATGCGCGGTCAAGACTTATTCAATGCGGTATGTGGCCACCGCACGCATGCATACTTTGCAGATCAGTTGAGTAAGCAAGGGTTTTCTGAGAGCCAGCTTCTAATTTCACGAGTCGGGAGTGTATATTGGCAGTTCGAAATGCATGGATGATATGATGGCAACCAAGGTCCCGGAAACGAGACCGGCTGACATGTATTGAAGCTCCTTCTCGCATTCAAAGCCTCATTAGTGATCATGTCCCTGGTGGTTTCGACGAGCTCGAGACGTGATTGGGGAGAGCCTCGTACGTACTCCGGAGGAGACTACGCGGCTAGGCCATATAGCAAGGAGCCAGGGGTTGGGTTGGGGTTGGGGTTGGGTTGGGGTGTTGGTCTGTGCGACTGAACGCGACATGTGTGGGACATCGATCTCGGCATGCAGAGCCTCGTGCAGCGATGACCATATCGCTGATGGCCTCATCGGGCTCGATACGTAATTGGTGAGGAGATGACATTAGCTGTATTACCGACATATAGGTACGGATGTACAAGCGTCGTTCCCCTCATCGGGTCAAGCGAGTCTGTGTCAGGTGGAGATGAGTAAGGCTGGATATGTACAAAGTATAAAAGGACAACAGATGTTCACATAATCCAGTGTCTCGGCCCCTTCGTGCCGAGGAACCTGCAACCAACATGGCGATTCACAGCACATCCGTTCCTTCGCTGACTTCAATCTTCTTCCCTCTTCTCTTCGTTGCCATCATCACCTCCCTACTGCGCAACAAACATCGGAAGCACTTGAGCTCGATACCGGGGCCAGCAATCGCAGCTTACACGAAGCTATGGCGTCTCTACGACGTCTGGAAAGGGCAAGCACACTGGACGGCCATCGGTTTGCACAAGAAGTATGGCTCGCTCGTGCGCATTGCACCGAACGTCGGCTCGGTCGCGGATCCAGATGAGATCTCCACGATCTATAACGTCAAGGGCGACTTTACCAAGACCGGGTTCTACCCTATTCAGTGTGTCAGCTGGCAGAAGAAGCCGCAGATGAACATCTTCAGTACCCGGGATGAAGTCGAGCATAGAGAGCAGAAGAAGAAGATCGCGAATGCTTATACGCTGGACTCTTTGTTGAAGATGGAGCCGGCGATTGATGAGTGTAGTAACATGTTCCTGGGGAAGATCGGGGAGTATGCCGACCGTGGCGAAGCGGTCGATGTAGGCGAATGGCTGCAGTACTATGGTGAATGACGTCCGTGCACGTTACTGATGGTCTTGTAGTAGCTGACAGAGACTTAGCGTTTGACGTGGTCGGCGAACTCACCTTCGGCCAGAAGCTCGGGTTTCTGGAACAAGGCGGCGATGTCGACGGCATGATGAAGGCGATCGAGGGCATGCTCATATATGCGTCGCATTGCGGTCAGATACCGGAAGCACACCCATTCTTACTGGGTAACCCTCTGTTTCCAATCCTCATACCTGCCATGGAGACATGGAACGAGGTGCTGAACTTCACCTTGAAAGCCATCAATAGCCGTACCAAGATCTCGCGCGATGGTGAGTTGCAGCTCGAGGAAGGGGATATGGGCAAGGACATGCTCTCAAAATGGGCCGCAGTAAAGTCCGCTGATCCCTTGAAGATGAGCACGCGCGATGCGATTGTGCATTTGAGCACCAATGTGGGTCGCGGTAGTTCACTCCAGATCCTGTACGCATCAAGCTGACGCCACCCACAGGTATTCGCGGGCAGTGACACAACAGCAATCGCGCTTCGGGCCATCCTATACTTCCTCATCAAGGCACCGTCGAAGCTGGAGAAGCTGAGGAAGGAGATCGACGACGCCGACAGAGCTGGCAAGCTCAGTTATCCCATCAGCGACAAAGAGGCGAGGACTGAGCTGCTGTACCTCACCGCCGTAGAGAAGGAAGCGATGCGCCTCCATCCGTCAGTCGGCCTTATCATGGAAAGGCACGTCCCACCCACCGGCGCAGAGATCTGTGGGAAGTACCTCCCAGGCGGCACGATCGTTGGTATCAATCCTTGGGTCCTGCAGCACGATTCCAAAGTGTTTCCCGACCCAGAATCGTTTCAGCCGGAGCGCTGGTTGGAAACCGAGACCAGTAAGGAGCGACTAGCGGTGATGGAGAGGTCCTTCATCTCTTTTGGAGCTGGCAGCCGAGTGTGCCTGGGCAGGAACATCAGTCTGATCGAGATGCGCAAGATCCTACCACAGTTGTTGCGCGAATTCGATGTGAGTATTGAAGATGGCAAGGAGTGGAAGGTCACGAACGTGTGGTTTGCCCAGCAGAAGATGCCGCTCTGCAAGATTCACAGGCGATCGAAGCATCGACCGGAGTGATCTGCGGAACGTAACGGCAGCACCAGACACGTGCCTGCCAGTTCTAGTTCGATAAGAGAGTTCAGGGCCAGGCCCGAGACTGGCTGACATCTCGTTACCGCTCTGCGATCTCACGCACGAAAACGTATCTGATTCTCTTGGTACCGTTCACGCCGTATGCATGTGAAGCGGTATACAGAGGTCTGAGCAGCTCTTCCAAGTCTTGCTCCCTCCTTCGACATATTCATTCCGTCGACGAGTGCTGACGGTGTTAGACCGAACTACGACGTCTTGAGGATTCGCTGTCACCGACTCTCGGCATCATCATCATCACCCAAGACCCTAGTGGAGCTTTTGGTCT
>JAKLLW010001060.1:0-19392 GCA_022814695.1 Neocatenulostroma microsporum | reverse complement strand
TCTCCATCAATCTCCCCTCCACGTCCCTCGTTCTGCACCCCCAGCGGCACCCCCAGCAGGTTTCTGTCCGAGCCCATCGCCAGCGATCTCAAAGCCTCCATCTCCGAAATCGAAAAAGGTTCCAACCGTCCAGAGTTCGCCACGGCCCCTTCAGAACCTTGCGGCCCAAGCAGTTCATCTGACTCCTCCTAAAAGTCAAACTCCCCCCTCAGCGCCTGCAAATCCATGTCCGGCCCCACTCGCTCGGCTAAATCGCGGCGACTCATCTGTGTGAAAACCCTCCGCAGCGTGTCGTACAGATTCGTCGACTGATTCTGCTGTAGGAGCCCCTCTACGACCTAAGAAGCGATGGGTATAAGAGTCAGCGGATATCTCACAAAGTGTGCGGTGCTTTCAGACGTCTGAAACGGCCTCCCGGAGAGTTTATACGTACCGCATCGTCGACGACTGGGTTGCCGTGGCCGTCCTTGAGCAGCTCTGCGGCTTTCTGGCGCCCTTCGGACTCGATTACCCTGTGCATCGATAGAGCTCCGAGCAAGTGGCTTGCAGCCTGAGGAAGGACGCCCAAGTTAATGCAGGACACTCCAAGATTGTACCGAGCGCGAACGAAGTTCGAGCGTAGTTCGAGAGCTCGACTGTAAGCTTCTATAGCTTCTTCACTCCTGCCGGAGTTGGCAAGCGTGGCGCCCAGCCTGTTCCTAAGAAGCGATGGGTATCAGAGTCAGCAGATGTCTCACAAAGTCTGGAGTGCTTTCCGATGCCTGGAACGGCCTCCCGGGGGTTCTAGGCGTCAGATACGTACCAAAGTAGATGTTCTTCCCCCTCGCGCTTGAGACTGCCGTGGTGCGCGGAATTAAGAGCAGCGGTGAAGCAATCGACAGCTTTCTCGTAGTCCTCGCTCCCATAGAAGAGCACACCCAGCCCAACCTGAACGTCGACATCCAGATCCGCGCCCTCTGGGTTCATCTGCGCAGCTTCCAGGAAAAGGTTGGTGACTTTCTCGTGCAAGATATGCCGATCCGTGAAGCCCATCTCCTCTTCTTCCTCCAGACCTCGTGGAGCCACGCCGAGTTGCGGGTACTTCACGCTCACCCACCTCTCCAGCGTCCGGTAAGCGAGGGAGTCGTAGCCTTCGTTCGTGTAGCTTACGCTCAAGCCCATCAATGCGTCGAGGTTGTTAGGATCAAGCTTGAGAGCTTGCTCCAGCGCCCGGATAGCAGGTGCCTCCTTCTCATTCTGCGCCTGCGCTGATCCGAGCGCTACCCAGGCATCGGCGAAATCAGTCTGTTTCTGCACAGCTGCCTCAAAAGCCAAAGCCGCCAAGGATAGGTTGCCGCCTTCGCGCATAATCTTCATGCCCTCTTCGAAAGCGTTGGGTACGTCGTTGAAAAGGTTGTTCTCCTCGAACAGGTAATTGCCCAGCTCCGGACCTTGACTCGTGAACGTTCGCAAGCCGTCGAAATCGTGCGAGAGACCGTCGAAATCTTTCCACTGATCAAACTCATCGCCCATATGCTCCCCTTCGTTCATCATATCCCTAGCAGCGTTAGTTTCCTTCTGAATCCCATCCCAAATATCGTCGAAGTCGCCGAAGCCATCAGTCTTCGACCTGTCTTGCGCATTACTTGACAGTCCTGCTAGATCTAGATCGGAGAGCCTAGGCAAGGTCTTCGCTAAGGATAAGGGTGATGATTGTGAGGATGAGACATACCTGTCCATCTGATTCAACTCCTCCTCCATAGCCTTATTCGCCTCCTCATCCAATTGCTCGTCATCCTGCAAAGCCTTGTCCTCGGTGCTGAGTTCTTCAAACTGCTTCTCCCAATCTGTATCACTCAGTTCTTGCACCCTGCTCTTTCCTTTGCCTTGATATTGTTCCTGCTGCGGCTGGTTGAACATAGGCTGCTGTCCGCCGAACATGGGTCTCTGCATGCCCATACCCATTCCTCCGAAACCAGAAGAGAAGTTACTCCCGTACATCGGCGGCCTCTGGAAGCTTGACTGAGGCTGGTATGCTGGGCTTTGCGTACCGGAGCGGCCCTGGATAGGCGACATCTGGCTCTGCCTAAACTGCGCAAAGTCGTGAGGACTGAAAGCGCCCTCCCGCTGCCCCTGCTCGAACTGCTGTGGTGCGAAACCAGGCTGCTGAGCAAACTCGCCTGCCCAGCCATTCCCACCTGGTCCACCACCGCCATGTAGCTCTTCCCGCCGCAGTTGTTCGAGATAAGCAGCTTCACTAGGCAGTTGTTCACCGATCATAGGCCCTTGGTTTTGGAAATCGTGAAAAGCTGCATCTTCTGGCAAGCCTTGGCTTCTAAAGCCATTTAGTTGCTGCGGACGCTGCGTCAAGCGGTCCCTTTGGAGGGAAGTGTCTGCGGACGACTGTTTCTGAAACTGTGCAAGCGGATTGGCAGCCGTGCTGCACTCCGGACCACCTAGGAAGCTCATATTGGTGTGGAGATGGGTGGATGTTTAAAAGTCTCGCGGTCGGTGTCGTGGATATTCTCGAAGCAGTGATGAGGTTTCCAGTGTCGGTAGGGCGACGTGTGTATCGGAAGATGGGTGGAGGGTTCAGTGTTTGTGGGAGAACAGTTGCCGCCTTCTCGCGAGTCTCGGTGATGTAAGCGGAGTTGTTCTGTACCGAGGTGCGAGTCGGGGTTCACGCTAAGCCCATTCGGGAGCATTCACATGCCGAACACGCGACTCATGAAGGTCTTACCAGGCTCGTCACATCGTCAAACACACAAGAAATCCATAGGGACACGGGACGTCGCAGATCATGCTATGAGAACGCTTTTGAGCCCTCTATATAGTACAAGTACAAAACATATACTCCACCACTGCTCTCACCAGAGTGCTTAATCAACCCTAAGCACCCTAGCCCCCCTCCTCTTGCCAGCCTTCTTCCTCTTATTCCCCTTCTCGAACGCTCCAGCTTCCTGGTGAGTCCTCTCCAAGTTATCGAGATCCTTCACCTTGTAGATCCTAATAATCCAGTTCTCGGACGTAAAGGCCTCCTCAAGAGTATTGAGCTCTGGTCCAGCGGCCGGAAGTCGCGAGCCACGGACTCTGTCCTGCGCTTGACCGGCAGGGAAAAGGTTGTTGTAGTTGTAGTAGCTCATCTTGTACATGAGCGAGTTCCTCATGGCGGGCGTGGCTTCGTCGTCGACGCGGTATTCGCCGCGGGCGGTGAAGAAGTCTCGCTCTTTTACTTCGTCTGGCCAGATACCTGCGGTAACGTGTTAGTAATGGGATGCGATTGGCAAGGCAAGTGGGAAGGAGGGTCGAGCTTACCTTCAGCGATCCTGACCATCCACAAGAACTTGTTGATATCGTCACCACTGTATCCCAGCAGACCACCAAAGACGACAAGCACGTAGTCGACCTCATGCTGCTTCATGATGGGGTATGAGACCTCTTCCCGGCTCGACATGGCCTTGCCAACGGTGGCGATGTGGGTATTGTTCCAGGTGTTGTTGTCGACAAGCGTGGGTCTGTCCGCCATACCACCGATCTGGTATCCGTAATCCCACCAGGACATGACCTTGGCGGTGGGCTCGGTGTTTTGGCGCAGCCAGTAGTACGCCTCTCTGTAGTCATCGATGATGTGCTGGCTCCCGTCCGGTAAGCGAGAAGCGAGGACGACGGAAGGCGAGGAGTAGGCATTCGATGTAACCCAGGTGCAGTGCAGCACGAACAGCAGGAGGTAGGAAGTGATCGCTCCGGTGATGGCGAACTTGCTCAGGTAAGAGTAGATCCCAACCACTGGACCCTTGGTCGAGCGTAGCGTCTCAGGGATGGCAGAGGCCAACTTGTCCTTCACATTCGCAGACCCGTTGGCACTCGTGGATCCATTCGCAGTTGGCGCATCCCCTTCTTTAGCAGGCGAAGACGCTACCAAGAAAGTATCCAGGATCTGGCTGAGCGCCATAGCAGCTGCCACACAAACGACCGGCGTAAGCGTAAGCATCAACCGCACCATCACGCCCGCGAAGTAGCTGGCCAGGACGGCGTAGATCACAATGAAGACTTGCTCGTCCTTGAGACTGCGGAAACACATGTACACACCGGCCGGGAAGAGCCAGATCAGCATGTTCAAGTCGAAGAAGAAGGCTGGCCACGCAGTCGGCTGGTGCTCGGAGACGGAGGCGATGATGGGGATGTGGATCTTAGCGTAACCGGTATCCCAGAGAGAGTAGAACCGGCCGGACCAAGGTGCGATAGTGCCAGAGACGGTGAGGAGGACGAGGCCGCCGAATGCCACGCCGAACACGATGAGGACCATGGCACGGAGGAGGAGCTGGAACTGCTTCGTTGGCAGCTGAGCACGGATGTACTCTGTGAAGCCAACGAGCTGGATGAGACCGAAGACGCCTGGCAGAACATTAGCAGGGTCAACATGCCATCGTGTAGTTGGTCGGACACACCCAGCGCAGCCATATGATCACTACTCCTGATCGGCAAGAAGCCCACAAACGGAATCTGCATGCTCGCCAATGTCCCCAGCGCATACCAAGTCGTGTAGCTGACGTACAACCTCGGGCTGAAGCGTCCCATGCAGATGAGCACGAAAGCGTGCAGAGGCAGCAAGTTGGTGATGAAGACGTATCCACCCCAAGCCGAAACCATGTATCCGTAGAACAGTGCCGTCAGGGCTCCCCACATGATCGACCCAACTTTGACGGCCTTGATCCAGAGGTAAAAGGTGAAGACGAGCAGAAAGATGGCGATAGCTTCGTTGTCGTAGCTGCCAGCCACGGAACGCGAGATGTAGCCTGGTGTTATGCCCATGAAGACTGCTGCTAGCAGACCTGCAGATGGAGAATCGCTCATCTCAGAGGTGAAGAGGTATGATGCGAAAGCTGTCAGGCCTGAGAAGGCTGGAGCTAGCAAGACACAGATGTTGCGAATGTCGACTGGGAGGGTGAGGGCGCGGAGGCTGTGGTAGATGGCGCCGGATGTGACCATGAGGCCTGGGTAGAGGGTACCGCCTGTGACACGGCCGAGAGGGTGCCATGTTCCTACGAACCAATCTTGTCAACTAACATTCCTTATGCAGTCTGGTATGATATGTGCGTACGGTCATCGAACCAATCCCAAAAGTTGTAGAAGCCATGTTGGACGAGGTACTTCGTTGCTCGGAAGTTGAACCATGGGTCGACTATATCGATGTATTAGCCTCATGTGTCCTTCCCATGCCTCCAACGACTCTCATATGCTGCTGTTGCGTACATTCGTGAATAATGCTCTCGAATCTAATCACGGAGAACAATCGACTCGCGACTGCAGCTGCCGCAATGGTGCACAGGATGATCAGGCGCAGTAGACCTCGTGTGTTTCGTCCAGTCTCGCCCTTGAACATGAACTCGGTCGGACCGCCGCTCGTTTCGGCCGCCATGGTGATCTGGTTCTCGGAGGCTTCAATGGGATGCAGGCAGCCTCTAGCCTTTCAGGTGAGCGTGAGTTGGAGCTTGGATGTAAGGACAGCTGTGTCTTGGCGACCCTGGAAGGGGTTCCATTGCATTGAGTTCACTTGCCTGAGGCGCCACCCCCGTCTCGTCTCCGCGAATTATTCCAGACGATTGATTGCAGGAGAGGGTATCATTGACATCCATATCGCAAAGTACATTGAAGTTGTATATCGAGTCAAAGACGTTGCCGGAGTATCGACAAATCAAGCATTGAAGCAGGCAAAGACGCAGCGAATCCAAACCGGCTAAGGCCAGAGACAAGAGCTGTACGAACAGAACGCTATACTGATAGATCAAGATGTAATGCTCTCTCGCCCGCGCATCGAACGAAACACAATCTAATGATCGCAGGTTCCTCCTTCGTCGCGCCGCCGCGAGCGCCATCACTCAGCAGCCAACATGGCAGATATCCACCCTTCGACCTGCGACTCGCGTGACCTCCTTGAGACCAACCGTATCACGGTCATTTCATCAGTCGCGGATATGGTTCATAGAGGAGAACGACAAGAAGGAGGCCAGCCCAGCAGAGGCTGAGACTTCAGGAGAGACTGTCACAACCGAGCCATCGGCGGCGGAAGAGCAGATAAAGTCAGAGAGCATACCCATTGACGCGACCTCTGAGGCACCAGCACCGATCCAAGATGCCGTCGCAGAGTCCTCAGGGAGCACCAACGATGCGCAGCAAGCGTACCAAGGTGCAACAGAGACTACCATGCCTGGTGAAGACGCCATGTCAGAGTCTTCGGGCACTACCTCCGCCCCTCTAGGCCAAAGCGAAGCGCAACCCAAGCAGCAACAAGACGAGACCGTAGTTGAAAAGGCCCAGGACTTCGCTCAGTCTGCCGCAGAGTCCGTTTCGTCTGCCACGTCTGGCGCAGCCCAGGCAGCCCGCTCCGCCTTCCAGAACACCGCCTCCTCAAACCAAGGATCCTACGGCGCACGCTCCGAGTTCCCTCCTCGCCAACCTGCAACCCAGCAAGCTCCTCGCTCCCAGAACCCAGGTACCTCTGCGCCTGGAGGCTTCAACACGCGGACTCAGGCCCCTCCTAGCCGAATCTTGTACATCGGCAACCTCTTCTTCGAAGTCACGGCTCCACAACTCGAGGGCGAGTTCGCACGATACGGCGAGATCACCAACTCGCGTGTTGTGACCGACAGCAGAGGACTGAGCAAGGGTTTCGCGTATGTGGAATTCGAAAACCAGGATTCAGCGGACAAGGCCGTAAGGGAGCTGGACCAGAAGGTCTTCCAGGGACGGAGAATGGCTGTGCAATACCACGTAAGAAGAGAGCCGAGAGGCGGTGCTGGTGCGGGACGCATGGCTGGTGGGGGGAGGGACATGACTAGGGCGCCGAACCCGCCCAGCAAGACTCTCTTCATCGGCAACATGTCTTACCAGATGAGCGACAGGGACCTGAACGGTAAGCACAACCAACTCACAAGTACTCATACAATTAAACCGTACTGACAGAGTGATAGACCTCTTCCGCGAGATCCGCAACGTCCTCGACGTCCGTGTCGCTATCGACCGCCGATCTGGCCAACCTAGAGGTTTCGCTCACGCGGACTTCATCGATGTTTCTTCTGCGCAGAAGGCGAAGGAGCATTTGGAGAAGAAGGTTGTGTACGGCAGGCAGCTCAAGGTGGACTTCTCGGCTAGCTCAAGCGCAACGAGGCAGGAGGGTGGCAGAGGAGAGCAGGATGAGATGTAAGATGTTATAGGCTTTGTCTGAGGGTACAGGTACGAGAAGGAACCGCTGCGAGGACGTGGGGATGCTCCAGAATGGCTGTGGTGGTGAGTAACTCAGCAGCAATGCTGAGCACGAGACCTTCGCGATGCGAGATCTCAACCACGAGGCTTGATCAAAAAGGGTGGAAGGACCCTATGCCGACCAGTGGAGGGGTATGGAGTGTTGGAAGAGACTTGTGATTCTACGCGTGTAGTTGATGTGTAATATAGCATAGAGCCGTGCGCTCCGTGATGTGAGAGAAGGAATATATACCCGATCTTCACTCTGTCCCCCTTCCCTGCCTTCTATCCAACTTGAGCGGACTTGCCTCACGAAAAGTGTCTAGCTAATGCTGACCTTTCGCAGCGTGTCGGGATCTTGCTCTTGATCCGCACTTTGTCTTGCGTGTCTCTAGCAGCCCCGCCACCTTTCGGCAAGAACTTCGGATTTGCTGATCAACGGCTGTCAGAATATTTCCACTCCGCCATCCCTTCCAGCCGTATGATGACTGGTATACTATGTGAATCTACTGACATCCATTCGTTGTTGTGCTGAGGCAACACCTTGCAAGTAACGACCATGGCCGAAGCCTCATCCTCAGCAACGTCCGCAGCGACGCCACGCCTATCAACCGCCAAAGACAGGATTGCGGAAAGGACATACTCCATCCCAGGACGTGACGATAGTGTCGAAGATGGCGGGGAAGAGGAAGAGCCAAAAGACGAGACGCTGGAACGACGTCTTCGCCTCAAAGTCGACCTGCGCCTTTGCACCATATCCGGTATCCTGTGCTCTCTCAACCTCCTGGATTCAGGCGTCATCAGTTCAGCTTCGGTGACCTCTATGCTCTCAGACCTGGATCTTACGGGTAACAGATACTCAGTCAGTATCTTCATCTTCACGATCGCCTCTATAACCTTTCAGCTCCCGTCAACGATCGCGGTCAGGACGTTTGGGCCGAGAAGATGGTTCGCTTTCATCACTTTCTGCTTTGGGGTGATTACGATGTGTACGGCTTTCGTGCAGACGTGGAAGGAGATGATTGCGCTGAGAGTGTTGTTGGGGATGGCTATGAGTGGTATCTACCCGGGTCTGAGCCTACTGATATCGTCGTGGTATCTGAGAAGGGAGCAGCAGACTCGCTTTGCGTTCATGCAGACTGGACAAGTCATCATCCTTGCTACTGGTAGCATTGTCAACTTTGGCCTCAATCAACTCAGTGGGAAGGGAGGCTTGGCTGGGTGGAGGTGGATGTTCCTGGTACAGGGACTAATTACTATCATCATCGGGATCGTCACGTACTTCTGGATGGTCGACTTCCCCGAGAACGCGGAAAACAGCATCTGGTTCCTGACGGAAGATGAGCAAAAGCTAGCAGTCTCCCGCATCCAAGCCGATAGGAAGGACGTCCAAGCCGACCCCTTCACGTGGCCGAAGGTACTACAGCATGCCAAAGATGTAAAAGTCTATGGCTTCGCCTGTATGTTCTTCTTACTCAACCTGGTATCAACATCGCTATCCTACTTTCTACCGATCATATTACAAAGCGGCATGGGGTTCAGCGAAAACGCCTCCATACTCCTCTCCGCCCCACCCTACTACTACGCCGTCCTCCCCGTCCTCCTCTCCTCCCTAATCGGCGACCGCTACCGTATTCGCGGCCTCATCATCCTCTTCAACAGCCTTTGCCTCATAGTAGGCTTCTGCATGCTCGGCTTCGTGGATCAAGTCACCGTCCGCTACATCGGCGCTTTCCTCGCTACAGGGGCTTACGTTAGTAACTGGGCGGCTTTGACTACGTACTACGCAAACAATATCGCTGGACAATGGAAACGGGCTTTTACTGCTGCGGCAGTCACGGCCATGAATGGGGCGGGCGGGATAGCCGGGAGTTTCATTGTGAGGCAGGGTGAGGCGCCTTGGTACCCTACTGCAGTTTGGGTGAGTATTGGGAGTCATTTGTTGATTGTGGGCTTTGTTGTTGCTTTTTCGGGGTGGTTTGTGGTGGCGAATAGGCGGCAGAGGGAGGGGAGGGTGGTGCTTGAAAGGACCGAAGGTTTCAGGTACACGATATGAGACCTGCGTTGTGCGTAGCTGCATGGCCCAGCTGGGATAAAGGAGTGTGTCGCAAACAGCTATGCATCTTCGCACAAACAATCTCTAGTCGGTCCAGCTGACATGTGTTGATGCCCACTTGTAAGGGTGACCGACGTCCCCTCTGCTGTCAGACAGAATACTACCAACGCACACGGAATTCATCATGGTCCTAGGCCATCCGCAAGACGATCGAACCGACGCCCGTGAAGATGATTCGGATGAGTCAGGTCGCGGTATCACCCTGAATCGACTCCTGAACAGCCAACGAAACCTACAACAGCGCCAGACCGATATGAATAATGATCTTCTTCGCTTGCGGCGACACGTCAACACCCATCTCATTCGAAGTCAGCAACCTGTCTCCCGAAACGTTCAACAGATCGAAGGACCGCCGACCTTGCAGGGCGATTGGGTGCTGAGGGTTGAGACTTGGCCGAACGGGCATGAAGCGGTGACACTCACGAAGGGTGGTGTTACGAGCGCTGGTGACGGAGAACCTGCGGGGTCTGGCAGAACTTCGTCGGTTTCGCTAAGTCACCATGAGTCGAATCGCGATGGAGAGGGAACAGAAGATGAGCAGACGGGGAGCCGAAGTGGACAGGGAACTCCATCTACTACACTTGCGGAACACGAGGATCTTGGTGTGGACGGAGACGGCCTCGACGAGGAAGAAGATGAGGAAACGGTTGAAGAAGACGATCTAGATGACGAAGAAGCTCACAGAGGCTCTGGCGGTCGTGGTGGTGGCGAGCAAGGCACGATCAGTATAAGTACTGGAGAAGAGTCATCAAGCCCAGGCGTCTTGACGCATGAGCCATCTCACCTTGATGATATCGACGAGAGCGCAGAGGAGGAACACGTCCCTGACCAGCCACATCATTCAGCAAACTATGAGGCATCTGGCGCAGGTCGACGTGGAGCAGATGCGGCTATCAGCAGACGGCAGTCAGTATCTGGTGAGGATCAAGCAGTGCCCAGCGTCGAACCGCCAACAAGGTCCGGCGGCCCCGCTGCGCGTCAAGGAGCGAACAATCGCAGCTCTAAGGATGCTGGCGAGACAGTAGCCGGAGCTCCAGCACCGGCTTCTGTAAGTGGAAATGTCCACAAAAAGTCGATCGGCGGCACGTGGCTGAAAGGGTGGGAGGACGGAGGGCCGATCGACGACCCAAGCAATGTGGTCACTTTAGGCGTCGACAAAGATCCGTATCAGGAGGCGAAACGGAAGAAGAAAGAGGGTCAAACTCTTCCTCCGCCATCCCCAACTCCAACATACACCAAAGCCCAGCCAAGACGTTCCACCCGTCCAGATGTCCTCAAAGCACAAAAGAACCGCTCAGAGTCTGTACAGCAGCCATCAGTGCCGAAGGACGTCTCCAAGCGTAAGCGCAGCCAGGCGCCTAAAGGCACCGCAACTTCCGAGAAGGTACCCAGATTCAACAACCTGATAAAAGAGCGCCAGGCGCTCGATGCGGCCTTAGAACTGCAGAAGCCACGATTGGGATCAGTCACGTCGCAGGGGCCAGATCATAGTTCGGACCTCTTTCAAAACCCGCAGCCCTTCGACAAGGGCCATATCCCGGCAAGACAAGGTTCTGATGGAGATAATAACTTGGCACCGGATGCTTCAAGGCGCCCGAGAAAGAGAAAAGTAAGAGACTCCCATCACTAGAAGTCGTCGAGGTCGTCTGGTGACAATCGTTGCATGTGTTCAAGCATTACAGCCACTGACAAGAAGCTTGCATAGGGATTAACTAAGCATTCGACGCAGCACGGTGAAGAAGGCCCAGCGGAGAACGACGGGAATGTTTCGAAGAAACCCAAGAAGAAAGGGGGGAAGCCGTCGAAGAAAGACGATGTGGAAGATGATATGACAGATGATGTGTGAGCACTGTTTCATTACCCCAGGGGAGAAGGCAGGTCAGGGCACTGGCAAGCGAATGCCATGACACATTTGACATCTAGGCTATGGGCAGATGAGATCTCACGTGAATGACTGCGATTAACATTGACACCAGTTGCTTTGCTATCGCCAGAGGCGACGAGGTCAGTATGTTCACATCGGTGAAGTAGTACACGATGCTTTCACTGCTCAGTAACCGTCCATGCTTGACCTTGCTTACCAATTGGGTGGATTGCCGTGTTGTTTCTGTTGACCTTTGTTCTCCAGAGTCCAGACAAGAACAGTATCATCCCCCGTTCATGAGACCTTTGCAAACAAGCAAACCGCATGTCTCGCACGACAGGACAAAGCAGAAGTGAAGCATTGCGCAACTTGTCTTTGAGCTGCATATGTTTGCTCTAAGCGGCCGAGCCATTCAATATCATGCTATGAATGATCATGACGGTTCTCAGAACTCGGACCTATCAACACTACCTTACGAAAGCGACAACGACGACATGACCAGGACACGAGTTCGCGGTAATAACACACCTCCAACCACCCACTTGGTCGGATCGTCGTGGGTACTCAGAATCGACAGACTTCCAGACGGTCACGAGATCGTCCAACTCGCCAAAAATGCTCGTCAACATGGGCTTGAGACGGCAGCTCCCGGTGACCAGTCTGACGACCAGCAAGAGCCGACGACAAGACAATACGTTCGAAATGGCCATCTCCATAACGTGCCGACGCATGAAACCAACCAACCCCCATCTGCCGGAGGCGAAGACAGCACGAGACGAAGAGAGGAGCCTCGCTCGGCTCCCAATGACAGCAATGGTCCCGGCGAAGATCCCACCACGGAAGGTCTTGCTCTGCGTCTGCTTGAAGCTGACCGCGTCGCGCCACTCGAAAACTCCCACCGACGAGCCGTGGTCCAGCAGCTAGAGGACAGAGTTGGGGGTGTGGAGCGTGGACCAAGTGCACCTCAGCAACAACGCCGCGATCAGCCGATATATGGCTTGCGGAACGCCATTCCAAATGTTGAAGGTGATTGGTACTTCGTCACGACTGGAAGAGACCCGAGAGGCAATAGCGATGAGCGTCAAGCCTCCGTTTATTTCGGCGCAATGAGATACTTCGATCCCGACACAAAATGGCCGACAGCTGCACAGGTCCAGGAATTGCGCGAACGAGGTGGTTTCCCAGCTGCTCAGGACATTCATATTGTCTGGAGACCGCGCGGTCGACGATTCACAGGGGTATCTGAGCTTCTCTACGGATATGACCACCACCATCAAGGCGACGGTACAGGCGAAGGAGAGGGCGGGTTGCCTGAAGGAGGTACTGGCTCCCACGGAGCATCAGGAAACTCCAATCAAGCAGCTACGGGACCATCGAAGGCCGACGGCAAGAGGTCCATGGGGGGACAGACCTCGCAAAGGGAGGCCGACACCGCAAATGATGCACCACACAACAAAGTTGTGAAGCCGATCTCAACATTAACAAACGCCTTCGCAGGAACTCAACCTCACCAGCATGGAGGTGCGCCCGACCCACCCAAGAACTCTCAATCCGACGGGCCAGCAGCTCCGAATGGCAACGTCAGAACGACCAGGAGCAAGAGCAAAATTGAGCGCCCATCTTCCTCACTGCAGCATCAATCATCGCACCTTCGTAAGGACTCTGACCTCACACCGGATGCAGATATCGGTGTCGGCCCCAGCAAGGTCCAGAAGCGAAAACCGAAGCCATATGATCCTGCCAAAGAGCGTAGAATCTCGCAAGGTGTGCCTGACACTCGTTCGCAGGATGTCACCGACGACCTCGAAGACATACGTCGCATGTCGCTGGTACATAGCTACCAGAACCAAGCTGACGGGGACAGCGATAAGCCGAATTCAATATTTGACTGTCTCGACGATGAGCCGAATGGCGGTGCCGACGATGGTCGTCACGGAGGGCCAGAAGTGGACGAAGAGCTGTCAGACAACGAAGTCCCGAGCCGTGAGCTCACCCCAGCCACCAGGGCAGAGATGGAGTATGATGCATTAGAAGAGCGGTGGGCAAAGGAGTCTGCAGAGGAAGTTGCAGCAACGGGCTCCAAGCCTTTCGGAAAGCATGAGAACTCATCCACCAGCAATGCTGCAGCTCACCCGCCAGTGCAGCCCTCGCCTGATGCCGCTGGATCCAGTCCAGGCCAGACTACTCCAGCTCCAGCATTCAACCCAATCAATCTACAATCCCATCGCGACAGTGTGGCTGGACAACCGCAATCCGTCCACAACCCGCGTATGCGACATGGACCGAGACCATCAAACGCAGGCCAACAGATGCACGCTTCTGCGGATCGTCATAGTCTTTGTAGTACTGACAGTCGGCAGTCCAAAGTGTCGACCCAGCCAGGGGAGAATGATGGTGATGTGCAGACTTCGCCAAGGAAGCGCAAGTCAGACGAAGGGGGCGAAGGAGTAGCTGGAGACCAGAAGCCGAAGCGGGCAAGGGGCAAGAGAGGTGAGAAATAATTCTGCAGCTCACGATGGGCAGATGGCTGACATGATGGCAGGCGACGGATTGCTGGGTTCTCTCTTCCGGCAAGACAGGCAGCCGAAATCTGGGTGACGATGGGGTGGCATGTGTGCTTTGGGAATGTATGGTATGCTTGAGTTTCACTGTATCGGGGCTGCTTAATGCTCTGGGACCAGCGTGGCTGCTGTGGTTGCATGGTCGCCATTCGCGACATTGGCGTTGGTCGTATGTAATCAACTAGGGCAGTATGGCGCGGATCTTCTGCGACAGTACAGTAAGCCATCAATGTATCCTTCTTTTCAAGCTGGCCAACTGATATCATGCAGCACGTAGGCGCCTAAGCTTCTCCATGGCTGTGTTGTGGCATGGGTGACTGCACATATTGGTGAATACGACAGGCGACCGGACATCCTCAATGCCGGAGATGATGTTTGGGATAGCAAGCCGTGTGATGGATGACTTCTTGGAATGCAGACTGCACAAATCACCATTCAACTATGATGTTTCCGACGTGGTGCTGCAGTAGGCCTGCAATACCGCTTTTCGGTAGTAAGTCTGCGGTGTTGTAGAGAGCTGTGAATGTGGCAACCACACTGTGCGCAGGGCTGACGACGACCTCTGAAGCGACCTGTCAACGAACAGGAAATGCTCTGGCTCCTAGAAAGGTCGAGACATCGTATAAGCCGGGCAAACCGCACGACCCACCAAACACTTAGTATTCGCACGGGGATATGAATCGCTGTGATGACTTCAATGCCTACGCTCATGCTCAGGCTCATGCTCATGCTCACTGCTCGCCTACCGTGGATATCTCAATGCAACCAAACGCCCTGCCAATCCTCTCAATCGCTCTTCCGCCTGCTATGCTCGTTCTCCAAACGCTGCAAATCTGCCTGCCATGCTTGTGTGCCCGCCGCCCGTGTCGGGATGCCCAGCCTACTTCAGCTCGGTCTTTCCCAACGCATCAGCCAGATCATCGACGTCTTTGTCCTTCTTCTGGCTCACAGGTTCCTCCTCCGCCTCGTCAGCCTCCTTAACAACCCTCTCCTCGATATCGTCGTCCTCATCTGCCTCGATCTCCTCTTCATCCTCATCGTCTTCATCCTCGTCCAGTTCGTCCAACTCATCTATACCCCATGCATCCTCATCGTCTCCGTCAACATCGTACTCGGAAGCGTGCTCTGACTTGCGCGTGCTGAGGAGCTCCTGCAGCTTCTCTACGTTCGGATCTTCTTCTGAGAACTTGTTGCCGTTGAGCTCCACTCTCCGCAACCTCGGCAGTGCCTTCTCGCTCGTAGTCGCCGCATCGCAGATAGCTTTGACACCCTTCGCATCGATATCGTTGTACTGCAATCTCAGCACCTCAATCTTCGTGTTCTGACCCTGAAGGAGCGCTTCGCCGACCAATCTTCCACCCCTCGCGCCGAGAAGGCAGTCTCCAACACCCAGTTCTCTCAACTCCGACCACTTGCTGATATTGTTCGAGAGAGTCTTCGAGGCGACTGTCGTGAAGGTATTATCCTGGAGATCCAGCACACGGAGCTCCGAGCAGGCACTCAAGCCATGCTGGATAAGTGTAGCAATACCCTCCTGCCGTATACCATTCTGTACCATCTTGACTGTGTGAACTTTGTTATTCGCCTGGTAAGCTTTAGACCAAGCATCCATGGAACCGGTCTCCAGTCTATTACGTCCGCACACTACAGTTTCGAGAGGCGGTGCTCCCGTCTGGTCTTTCTTCACAGCAAGTTCACCAAGCGCCTGAGCAACCAGACTACCTGCAGCAGGTCCTAATCCGTTGTTGTTGAGGTAGAGATGCCGTAAGCTCACAGCCTGGCTTAAGAACGGACGTAATGGCTCCACAGTATTGAGGCCAAACGCATTATCGTTCAAGTTCACAGTGTGTAGCTTCTCACAGCGAAGCAGGGCCTTCAATAGGCTATCGAGGGCGGTGGGGATCTCAGATAGTAGTCTTCCGGTGAAGATATCTGCGAGATTGGCGATCTTTAGCTCAGATTGTTTGGCGACAAGCTCCGAGAGGGCAGCAGCAGCTTCTATGCCGATTGTGTTGCCTTCGAGAACAACCTCTTCGATATCGGAGCTGTCCTTGAGCGGTTGGATGTGCTTTTCGAGGTCGGCAGCGGTGTCAAGCTTGAGCGCTTGGCCTTTCAGACTGAAGATCTTGGCCATGGTGGACGATGACGGGCTCTGTTAGGTTTTGGCAGGGGCTCCGGTTAGAGATGTCGTAGCTGTGCGAGTTTGAAAGCTGTCACAGTTGGAGTTGTCAAGTTGTGTTTTCGATTTGTTTGGTGGGGCAACGATTTCTCGAACTTGCGGCTCTGCGGGCCGTCTGGTCCGCTGCAGGGACCCTTCGTTGCTGACAAACTCTCGTGACGGCATTCACCTCGAAATCGTCCTTTTGCGCCGGGGGACATTCACGATCATCGCATCCTACCACAGCCATGTCAGCAACAGCAGCACCCAGTATGCCCGCCCTGCTCACCTTTGTCCACATGGTCTCCCGCTAACGCCACCGCAGCAACCAAAATGCAACCCAACAACCTCGCTGCAGATCTCAAGCCACAAGGTCAAGAGGCGGCGCCGAAAGTGAAGGTATGCGATTCGTCCCTTCACAGCAAGGTTGTGTGGTGTTTCGAGCGGGTATGCTGACGGGATATAGCCGTGCTGCGTATGCAAAGACGAGAAGTCGGCCCGCGACGAATGCATGCTCTTCTCCAACGCCGCCGACCCGCAAGAAGATTGCAAGAGCTTAGTTGGGAAATACCAGAGTTGTATGAAGAGTTATGGGTTCAATCTCTCATGACACTGAGGTGTGGCGTGAGTGACTGGAAGGGCGGACGGGTGGTATTTGCATTGCGACGGATCATTGGGAGAGTGGCGTTAGTGAGGTTTACAGGCATGGGAAGCGAGGATAGTCGATGTAAGATGAAGGCGATGTTGTACAGTATTGTACACTAGAATGTAGACGGACAAAACGCTCCACGCTCTATAATGACTCGTTACCATGCGCCCAAGTGAGGCTTATCGAAGCAGGTGATCTCAGAAGCATCTGGCTGTGATTTGTGGTTGGATGAGGTCGTTGGCGAGCTTTGGACGGACTTTCGCCTTGGAGATTACTGCGTCTTCTTCTGCACTCCCGCTCTCCGCTTCAATAACCCCATGTCGTACAGCACCTCACTCTCAACCACAAGCACCCACAGACACCAAAGATAGCACAGTCCAAACCCAGCAGCACCCAGACAAACGTTGCCTACAACCCACAGGTCCGGCTTGTCCTTCGGTGGCTCCATGAAAGCTTCCACCACATGCCAGCCCACCATGCCTGCGTAGGTGCCCAAGTGCAAAAGCTTGTTGACGACGCTCAGGCCGCCTTCTTCGCTCGCCAGAGTCAGGTAAGCACCGAGACTGACAGGTGGCAAACCCATGAGCCAGCACCAAAGCCCGGTGAGCACGAAGTATGGTATCCGCAGCCCGTCCCTCACGAGCAGCGGGAACATTGTCCAGCAGCCCAATACGTTCGCGTAACCCACCCATGCGCGTGTGGCGGGTTTCATGCCTCCCTCCATCGCCAGTAGTAATGTCATGGGTAAGAGCGGGAGTAGTACGTTCTTCTCATGCACCTGGTAAGAGCAGAGGAAGAACCCCCATGCTGTCGCCGCAAGTGCATATGGGATGAGCTCTTTACGTGGGCGGAAGAAGAGCAGCATGCATGGTGGTGTAATGGATGCCAGAGTAAGCCCGAGAGCGGCCCGGGAGAGGAGAGTAGAGGAGTAAGCGTTCAGCTTGTGGACGCCGGAGCTGTGGACAGCACACCAGATGTTGGCGACTTTATCCTCGAAGAGACCGCGAGCGAAGGGGAAGATCCTGTGGACGGCTTGCGTGAGTTGGATGAGGTATGGGTAGTACCATGCCTTCTCTGACAATTCCCAGGGTAAGGTGGACATCAGCGGTGGTAGTACGACGTCCGATGGCAGAGGGAGGTTGCGGTAGGTATCGAAGTAGGTTCCAGCCATCAGCGGTAAGAAGAGCACGGCGAAGGAGGCCAGTGTGACGATGCCGATAGCGATGAGGCGTCCGATGTCCAGGCGCGGGAAGAAGCAGATCCCCGCAAGGTATGCAGCGACTGCAGGCGCGTAGAAGAGTGCCATTTGCTTGAATCCCAGCGCTCCGACGAAGAAGACACAGCTCCAGAGTGGTCGATTGGCTAGCATACTCGCTATACTCGCCAGCATGAACCCAAGCATAACAGTATTGTACTGAAAGTGCCCGTGATCGATGATGATGGTAGCCGGTTGCATTAGTATAGCTGTCAATGCAATCGCAGACTCCCAGCCATTTATATTGTGCATCTTCGCCAGTTGTCGTGCACAAAGCACAGCCGCAGGCACGTAGACCAAGAACTCCGAGACGATGACTGTAGCTCGCATGAACACTTTCAGCTCCGCATCGTCGCTTTCACGACTTAGGTAGAGCTGGAACCATTCCGGCTGGATCAACCACCCAACGTATCCGCAGATCCAACTATGGTACGCCGTAAGCGGCGGATAGTCCAGACCCCACCACTGCAGATCATGGTAGTACCAGTGTGTGACCGGTAGGTTGACAGTGAGCTCCATCCAATGCCGCTGTGCTTCGAAATCACCATGCATCGGCGGTTTCTGGTAGCCGGAGTATGGCCATAGGGCTGTACACCAGCGGAAAAGGAAGACGACCATGAGAATGCAGGGCCTGGGTGTAAGTGTTAGCGAATGTCTCCAAAAGTACGCGGCAGTCTCAGGTATCTGAAACGGTCTCCAGGGGCGCAGAGTATACCCACAGAGTGATCCAGGGCGTTATGTTAGCGCCTTTGAGGGGCCAGAAGAATGCGGCCTAAGAGCGATGAGGTTAGCAGATGTCTCCAGAAGCAGGCGACGGTCTCAGACACCTGAAACGGCCTCCCAAGGTGCCATGCACCAGGATACGTACGAGAGGAAAGGCGGGAGATTCCTGCTTGGTAGTCGGAGAGAGGATGACAGTGCCATTGGAGCTGGAGGCTTCGGGTCGCCGCTTCTTACGCGGCCTATGAGATGAAGGCGTCGAGGGCGCCATCGTTCTTTTTTTTAATGAGTGGATGCTATCGCTGCATCATGAAGACGGGAACATGAACTGTCGGTCTCCTCGAGAGTCTGGCCGTGACCTGATCGCCAGGGGATGGACGTTGCTTCTCGCCCAAGCCGGAGATGTGTAGTTGAAGACGTTTAGACCGTAATGCCCTTCTCAGCCTAAGAGTCCCGTGGCGTGCCTATGTTGAGGTGGAGTCACCGTCACTTGCGAGATCCGAGTGGTACCTCCTATGCTCAGACAACGTTGATGTCGAGTTCCAATGTGTTCGGTGTTGAGCCTGAGGCAGCTCAGCGAGTCAGCACCTCCGGCTTGACCGCCTCCACGCCAAGACAAGTTTGAATCCCGGCCGAGGTCAAAGCTTCGAGCTAGCTTCTCTCTCAAAACTTCTTCTGACGAAATTCTTCTCGAGTCGCAACCTTCTTCCACATCGCATCGCACAAAGGGTTGTTGCAAAATCACGTCGACACATCAAACAATACTTCAACATCGCAGAGGGATACTTGAGGGCACATACATTTGGTTAGTTGGCATCTTACCTCTTCACGCTGCTGTCGTGAACGAG
>JAKLLW010001059.1:0-19406 GCA_022814695.1 Neocatenulostroma microsporum | reverse complement strand
GATCCCCTGACGACGGTTTATAACAACTTTAGACTGCCTGTAGAGAATGATGGAGCAGCACAAGGAGAGCTCGGCTTAGGTAGAGCTCCAGACACCCGGAGCCTCTTGAGGTTACACTGTGTTGGTGTCGTACACTATAGAGCATATCGGTATCCATATCTACAGTTGCGCCCTAGTCTGTATCCCTCTCCGCCTCCGACTTTTCGCAGCCTGGCCCTCAGCATCCGCCGTAGCGCCTTCAAAAAGATCTTTACCAACCAGCTCAACCAAGCCAAGCACGCGTGTCCGAACCGTCGCCTCATCCCGACGATCCTTGCCTTCTCGGCGGCTTTGGTGAATGCGATCACAGAGCTCCCATAGCTTGCCCTCGGGTTTCAGGCGTCCCTCCTCGTCTCTGGGAGGCATCCATTCCATGTCCAGTCTGACCCTCGCCGGGACCTTGGCATCTCTTGAGCGTGTGACGGTGATGATACCTTCCTCCTCTGATCGCCCGAAAGCGTTTCGAAGGGCTTCTTTGTTGACTGCTTCGAAGTATGAGAGGTCGCCTTGATGGTAGAGTGTCTTTCCCAGAAGTTGTGATCGGTCCTGAACGATTTTGAGGTCTACCCATGCTTCGGTATCAGGGTAGTCGCGCGGTGGTACTAGCATGAATAAGCTGATTGCGCCGAGCCAGCTCGCTTCCACGAACGGCCAGATGAGGAAGCAGTAGAAGTCGAAGTTCTCTCGTCCGGAGGCTCGCTCTTCGGGGTGAAGTTCGATGTACTCAACCTCGTTGCTCACGACGTTGTTGCGGAAGCAGGACAGTACGCGATCGCGCTCGAGGCCTTGGAGTGTTTCTTGCAGCGTTTCTTCCAGCTCTACTGTTGGGAAGATGAATTCGGCTCTGAAGAGTTGGCTCAGGAAGTAGACGTAGTCCTTGAGCTCAGCATATGATATACGCCGACTTTCTCGTTCTCCGGCCAACTTGGCCTTCGTGTACACTGCCGCGCAGACCAGTGCTTGGGAGACGAACAAGTGTATCGTCATATTGCGGTAGAAGCTCAGCTGGAATCGGTCCTCGGCGTAGAACGTCTCTTCCGGCAGCCCATCCACTCTGCCCACCAACTTCGGGCCAAGTACCTCAAGTGCTTTATCGACAACATCTTCTGTAGTGCTGCCAGCGAAGTGCGCCACACGACCATGCTGGGCTCGCACGCGGTCGCTCAGCCAGTTCACTCGTCGGACAAGCTCACTCTTTCCAACGCCACGTCCCCTCAAAGTCAAGAGAACGGTGCCTACCAAGGCAGTCGGCATCACCACCGATACATCATTGATGTCCTTGAGAACCTTATAGCCCAGCGTAGTAAGTAGTCGCCGCTTGAGTGCCGCATCGTACATCATGTCCACACTTGCAGGTTGCTTGACTAGCCGTGACTTCTGCTCATTGATGAACCCTCGCAAACTCCACGGCTCGTGGAAGCGCACATCTACTCTTCCCAGCTTGAGTGACAGCACACTAGACGCCGAGAGAAAGCCCGCGAGGTCTTCCTTGGGCTTCGGCTGCCCGAGAAGTTCGCTCACGTAGGAGTCAACTTCGATGACTTTGTCGTACTGGGTGCTGACTGGGCAGATGATAGCATCTTCCACCCGTCCCGAGAGAACACTTTCGAGGAAGAAGCTGAGGATACCGAATTTCGGTTGCAGCAGCTTGCCTGTCCGTGATCTACCGCCTTCGACGAAGCACTCCAGGTTGTAGCCGTTCTGTAGTAAGGTATCGATGTAGGATTGTACAAGCGTGGTATACAGCTGGTCGTCTCCGAATGAGCGCCGTATCCACATGGCTCCAGCGTGCTGCAAGAATGGTCCTATGAGCGGGAAGTTGAGGTTGTCGCCTGCTACTACTGTGGGTAGGGCCAGGCCTAGCCGGTAGCATATGAGCTGGAGCGAGACGTAGTCGACGTGAGACCGATGGCAGGGTAAGAAGATGATCGACTGTTTCTTCTTCGCTGCTTCTGCTGCTACAGACCGGAGGTGCAGTACCTCATCACTGCTGACATGAATACCCTGGTGGTAGGCCCTAGTCAAGAGCTGCGTAGCGAAGTAGTAAGCTCCTCTTATGAAATACCGACTATCCATCTTGCATATCATCTTGTCCGTCCACTCCTCAGCAACCTCGCGCAACTCGCTCTCAATCTGCCGTCTCCTGGTCAGTCTCCGAGTCCTGTGTTCTTGCTCCTCACCATCCAGACCCTTCGGCCCAAGAAGGCCTTCGTGAATCTCAACTTCTACTCTCTTCTGCGCCAGCTCAGAGATCTTACGTTGAAGCTTCTCCTGGGCCATAACCATACTCCTCATATTCTCACTGAAGCCCGGGTAGAAGATCTCCTGCCCAACGATACTATCGTAACTCCGCCATCCTGTGCCTGTGATATGCAAGCCGAGTTCTTGAAGAGCATTGATCGGTTCGCTTCTGAACCGCGCATATGGTTCGAGGAGTGACTGCTCCTGCGATGCTTCGGCGGCTATGCTCGAAGGGTGTACTTGGAGTGTGTTGCCTATGATCGCCAGGTCCGGCGCTGAACCGCCGGTAGGTCTCGACATTTTGAAGGGCTCCTTCTCCTACTGTTATAGAGTCTGCAGGCGATTCATGGCGCTCCAGGAGGTAGATCACCGTTCTCTAAGTACTTGTATTGCTGTGCTCGGCGCGGGACCGGGAAGCTACGAGTGCCGGCGGCCGTCTCGTACAGACCACGTTGTAGTTTACCGCACTCACGATGGACCGGAGACCGTCTTGTTCTCACCACGACGGTCGGCGGGCGTTTTTGCAGCTGTAAATGCAAGAGAGTTCTTGAAAGATCGCGCAGATCGTCGACAGATCTCCCCAGATTCCCCAGATCTTTTGAGTTTTGAGAGACAGCCGAGGCACAAACGGAACGACGCGGTCTAGCGGCTAGCCACCCTGACGTGTAACCACCGGTCACCAACACCTCTTGGGAGATTCCAGGGCATCTTTGCCGCACCCTTCAAAGTACAAGATAATCCGAGAGTAGTTCGACGACTGCTTCGCTCAAGCGGCAGGCCAGGGAATCACATATTCAGAAGTTAATATGCTACCAATTTCGGTACAGAGGAAAGTGGCCCTCAAGCCAGCTCACAGTTTGCCCTGCAAGGGAAGTGAGAAGGCTGGCACGGCTGCTCTTATCTTTGCTTCTACTTGTCTACAGATTTACACGGCCATCAGCATTGCTAACTCACGCTTTTCGAGCGAGCTGGCATGCTACGCCTGGAAGTGCCGAAGCAGAGTCTGGCATTGTTACAGGGATTGGGTCTGCATAGGCTGCGCGGTATTCTGGTTTAGTAAGTCTTGGCCGACACTGAAAGGATGGTGTGCCGTGATTTCCACTAGAAACATCCGGTGGATCATAACTTTGCAGTCAAGTCTGCTCTGTCTCTTTCCCTTTCCTAGCCATGGGTCGTACCCTCCTAGCGGAGCAACCACCTCGAGACCAGCCGAGAATACAGTACGCGACTTGCTAAGCAGGACCAAGTGCGGCAGCAGTACTGTCCGATTGACGGGCCATTCTTTGAGCAGGTAGCGAAGTTGCGGGAGCGCATCAAATGGTAAGACCTTCGTGCGTATCGTACAGTATACACCTCAGCAAGCTTACAAGCCAGGACCTGACATCCGTCACCCCTCCAGCTGCCTCTACTTGCTCATTCGTACAATCATGGACCTTGAAGTCGTCCCTGTTCCCACTCTTCCTCCATGAACTTCCTTAGCTTCTCCTGGTAAAGCACCGCAGCCGTATCAATAACCGTACTTGCTCATCCACACCTTCCCACGGCCTGGTCCTCTGTTCGGCTGTCCGTCCGCTTGCGTTTGCGGAGGAAGTCCAGTCTGCGGAAACGGTCCCATCTGCGCATAAGGCCCCATCTGCGGAACAGGTTGCATCTGCGGAAAGAAAGTGTGCTGGTATCCCTAAGACCGCCCACTTCCATCCTCTTCCTCCATCTCCTCATCGTCGTCTTCGCTTTGCACCGTAGCCGCATTTCGAGAGACTGGTTCAGGATCAGGACTCCTCGTAGCTTCTTTGTCCTCCTCTACTACTTCTTCAGTCCGCTCGTCGTCGTCGTCTACGTCCATGGCGTCTTGATGCTGAGCACTGGCGCCGTTGGTAGCTTGCTGATCGTCGCCGCCTTCTGGTTGTGCTTGTGCTTGTGCCATATGTCCGTCTAGTGTGCCTTGTCCCTTTGCTAGGCCGTCGCCGTTTGCTGCTGCTGCTGGTACGCCAGGTGCAGTGCCTTCCTTTGCGAGCTTTTGCTTGAACTGCTTGTACGTCGTCGTCTTCGGCACTACGTCGGAGAGGAACTCTAGGTTCTCTACTCTGGCAACCGCGTTTGCTACACCATTTTAGCACATCATCTCACCCAAAGTCTGACGGCAACCTTCTCATATCGGAGGTGGGCATGTACGCACCAACATCCCTATACTGCACATTCCGCCTCGGCTTCCTCTCGCTCTTGACGATATTGTACGCTTGCTCGACCAGGTGTTGCAGGAACATCTCAGTGGCGACGGTGATGACGAAGGCGGCGTTGTTGGAGCATTGCGCGATGTCTTCGTCGGTGTTTATGATCTTCTTTACGCGGGCGACTGTAGCTCCATATCAGTACTGGTATGTCATGAGATGGAGATGAAAAGTGTGGATGGGAGGGTGACAAGAGTGAAATGGGTGAGTAACGTACGAGGTAATGAGACGGTGCCGGTGATCTCCTTGGAGGGCGTTATTGGGGTGTTGTTGTACGGCATGCTTGCGGTGCTGAGGTCGGAGAATGGCTTCTG
This sequence comes from Neocatenulostroma microsporum, assembly GCA_022814695.1. NCBI lineage: Eukaryota > Fungi > Ascomycota > Dothideomycetes > Mycosphaerellales > Teratosphaeriaceae > Neocatenulostroma > Neocatenulostroma microsporum. The sequence goes on along the minus strand of JAKLLW010001059.1, from coordinate 14,584 downwards.
ATGTTCTATAGCGGATCTTCGATATGTATGTTAGCTTTCTGTGAGATGTATGAGGCAGATGACACGTCGAGCGCGTGGTGTTGAAGCTCTATGATGGCTATGGCATGTGCAAGTCGGAAAGGGCATCTGGCGCCGGTTGCTGTGCGAAGTTGACGCGCCGGTACCGCGGTAGAACTTCGGTAGTGCTCTCAGGCATCAATAGCGACCTCCCATAGCTGCCATTACTACAATACACCACTCTACAACAATCCAATGCGTCTGTAGAGCATTGTGATCGCTTCTGCAGCATAATGCGACCACGATTACATGAACGAGAACTTACGCGATGAACCGGCGTATCTCCTCCATCTCCATCGCCCACTCCCCTTCGCATTCCCAATCTCGCTCCCCATCTGGATCCAATCCTCGGCCAGGACCTCATCGTCGCCGCTCAAGCTATGCAACAAACAGCCATGCAGGATACTCCCGCAATGGCAGTCTCAATCGCCGCCTCTCCGCCCTGAGCACAGCAGAATCGGGCGATCGAGATCCCGACCCAGAAGCCACAGTGCAAGCCGAAACTGTAGCAGAAGAACTTGCCGAGATAAAGCGGTATGAGGACTTCACGACAATAGACTGGGTACAAGATGGCGCCCGAGAGAACCAGAGACGGAAAGCGAGGCGGCAGGAACGGAGCAGCTTCCTCGATCTGGAGGGCAAGTTGGGTTGGAGGAGGAAGCTATACGAAGCTTACGATGCTGGGCAAGGCTGGATAGTCGTTACACTTGTCGGAATAGCCATTGGAGCCAATGCAGCATTCCTCAACATCGTCACAGAATGGCTATCAGACATCAAGCTTGGGTACTGCACCACAGCTTTCTACCTGAACGAGTCCTTCTGCTGCTGGGGCGCTGAGGAAGGGTGTGCGGAATGGCATCGCTGGTCTACTTTCGCACCCCTCAACTACTTCCTCTACATCCTGTTCGCATCACTCCTGGCCTTTCTATCGGCGAAGCTCGTAAAGAGCTACGCCCCATACGCCGCAGGCTCCGGTATCAGCGAGATCAAATGCATCATAGCCGGCTTCGTCATGAAAGGCTTCCTCGGCTTCTGGACACTGCTCATTAAGACTCTGGCTATGCCTCTCGCCATCGCCTCAGGGCTGTCAGTTGGCAAAGAAGGGCCGAGCGTACATTATGCCGTCTGCACTGGCAATGTCATATCACGCTTGTTCGACAAGTATAGACGCAATGCCGCGAAGACCCGCGAGATTCTCTCCGCATGCGCTGCGGCAGGCGTGGCCGTCGCGTTCGGAAGTCCTATAGGAGGGGTGCTGTTTAGTCTGGAGGAGATGAGCAACTACTTCCCGCTCAAAACGATGTGGCGGAGTTACTACTGCTGCCTAGTCGCTACGGCTGTATTGGCGGCTATGAATCCATTCCGAACAGGGCAGCTGGTCATGTTCACGGTCCGATACGATAGGAGTTGGCACTTCTTCGAGCTCCCGTTCTACATCCTTCTCGGAGTTTTTGGAGGGTTATACGGAGCATTTGTGATGAAGTGGAATCTCCGAGTTCAGGCTTTCCGAAAACGATACCTCAGTCAGTACCCTATGCTCGAAGCTACCATCCTGGCATTGGCGACAGCGGCCATTTGCTACCCGAACATGTTTTTGCGAATTGACTTGACTGAGTCGATGGAGATTCTGTTTCTGGAGTGCGAGGGCGGGCATGATTACGACGAGCTATGCGACAGACAAAATCGCTGGGGTATGGTCTTCGCTCTCTTCTGCGCGACACTGCTGAGAACGTTCCTGGTCATTATCAGCTACGGCTGCAAAGTACCGGCCGGTATCTTCGTGCCCTCCATGGCTATCGGAGCTTCCTTCGGCCGCATGATCGGCATACTGGTCCAAGCCCTCCACGAAGCGTTTCCGAACGCATCATTCTTCGCGGCATGCGGACCTGCAGACTCAGGAGTCCCATGTATTACACCGGGCACCTACGCCTTCCTCGGCGCCGGAGCTGCCCTGAGCGGGATAATGCATATCACCGTCTCAGTCGTAGTCATCATGTTCGAGCTCACTGGCGCTCTCACCTACATCCTACCCACCATGATCGTGGTCGGCGTCACCAAAGCGGTATCAGACTACTGCGGCAAAGGAGGCATAGCAGACCGCATGATCTGGTTCAACGGCTTCCCTTTCCTGGACAACAAGGAAGAACACTCCTTCGGCGTTCCGGTCTCCCAGACCATGACAGCGAGCCCCAAGACACTCTCCGCTACCAGCCTCACGATCCGAGACGTCGAACAGATACTTACAGGAACGAAATACCAAGGCTTTCCCGTAGTCGAAGATCAGCAAACCAAGTTATTACTCGGCTACATCGGCCGCACAGAACTCCGCTACGCTCTCGACCGCGCGAAGAGAGAGCAACAAGTCTCCTCCTCCGCCCGCTGCTTCTTCGCTCCGCAGGATGGTCCTCGCACCGCCTCCACGCCCTCTGCAGCCGTCCCTGCGATCTCGTTCTCCGATATTCCAGAAGCCGGAGGCGCTACATCCGTAGATTTCTCCAAGTTCGTCGACCCGACTCCCTTAGCCGTACACCCGCGACTACCGCTCGAAACGGTTATGGAACTTTTCAAGAAACTTGGACCGCGAGTTATTCTTGTCGAACATCGGGGTAGATTGACAGGATTAGTGACGGTGAAGGATTGTCTGAAGTACCAGTTCCACGCCGAAGCGCACGAGAATCCCAAGGATGATAGGGAGTTGAAGGCTGGGCAGGACAAGCTATGGGGCGTTATGCGGAAGGTTGCGGGATGGCTCAGCGAGCGTGCCGGGCAATATAGTGGCGGGCGGGTGAGGCTTGACAGTATGCAATCCCCGAGACCGGCTTCTGTGGGCAGTGATGTGGGTAGTGGTGACGGGAGAGGGAGAGCAGGAGATGGGAGGGAAAGTGGCGGTGGAGACGTGGAGTTAGAGGATAGGAGGACTATGTTATGACACACAGTATTCACGAAGCGTCTTGTAAAAACTGTGCTGACAGCGTTCTAGTCACCATTGAACATTCGAGTTCTGTTTTCATCCGCTTGTCCCACACTACTCGGAGCCAACTAGTACAATGTGCAGCAAGACTCCTTAAGCGCAAACTAACGGATACAGGGTGACCGCAAGCTGTAGACTACTGGCGGTCTTCAACCCACCAGAGCCATACATCGTAATCTTTTTCAGGCAGCTTGACACTACCACAGCACCGGCATCTCGGTAATACCAACGTTTTGCTCAGCAGGAGTGAATTTCAAGTCCTTCACAGCAACCGCTAGCCGCAAATCTGGCAGCTTCTGGAAGAGAGTGCCTATGATAAATCGATTAGCTGACAAATCCAACGGCGCGTTATGAGCAGGACTGTGCTTACCGAAGACGATCTCCAACTCCGCGCGGGATAGCCATTCGCCCTGACAACGGTGCGGGCCCCATCCGAAGCCGAGATTGTCCTTTGGCTCGAGCTTACGGTGGATGTCGAATTTGTCTGGGTCTTTGAAGTAGTCTTCGTCGCGGTCGGCGGATTGGACGGAGCAGATGAGTTTGTCGTTTTTCTTCATTTGCTGTGTTCATCATGTTGATCAGCTGCAATGTCCTGGACAAAACACTGGGGAGCATTGGAGCGTACCTGTCCGCCAATCTCGGTATCCTCCTTCACCGCTCGCCGACTGTTAAGCGCAGATGCGGTGTGATATCGCAGCGACTCCTTGACGACCTGCGGTGCGATCGAGGGGTCCTTCTTCAGCTCCTCCAGCTGCTTCGAATGTTGCAGCAGCGTCATGACTCCCAGAACGATCGAGTTAATTAGCGCCGCATTACCGGCGACCAGGACCAGGAACGCTAGGTTGACGATATCCTCCTCCGTCAGTTTACCCTCCTTGTACGGACCTTTGACCAGATGGCTGACGAGATCGTCCTTCGGCGCTTCTACACGCTGGTGAACGAAGTCTTTCATGTAATTCTGCAGATTCTGGTTGGAGCTCTGCGCTGCGTCGCGGGAAGTACTGGTGCGGACTTCGCTGTCGTGGGAAAGCATTGGGATGTCTTTCTCCGGAATACCTAGCAAATGATAGATCACCTGCGGTGGCACGAAACCCGCGAACTCTTCGACGAGGTCGACCGGCTTATCGGTGTGCTTGCCGTGCTTCTTGATCATGGCATCGATATTGGACTCGACGACTTTCGACATCATGGGCCGGAGCTTCTCCGCTGCTTCCGGGTTGAACCAGGACTCAAGCATGTTCCGCTGCTCATCGTGCTCCGGATTGTCGAGGTTGACGAACGTCGGGCGCTGTTCCTTGGCTTTGGCGCCACCCTCATGGATTTCTGGGTATGCTGGGTGCCGGCGGTCGGCGGAGAGATGGGCGGACTCGAGAGCAGCGCAGCAGTCTTTGCGCTTCATGAGGATCCATGCTTCACTTTCGTCAAAGAGCTTCACTTTTGCGATTGGGCATTTGTGGCGCAACTCTGCGTTCTCTGGTGGTGGGTGGAAGGTGTCCTGCCTCGCGAAGGGGAAGTGCGGTGTTTCTGAAACGGAACCCATTGTGAGCTGGTCTCTTGATATGATACTGGATTGCGAGGAAGATGGTAGCTCAAGGGAAGGCGAGGAACTCTTGTTGCCTTCAACTCGTACGTTGGGAGTACTCTGCTTCTCCGCAGCATGCAGATTCAGACACCTCGAGACCTTCCTGACATCACAAGCCGTCAATACCGCACAGCTTATATGTGCTTACGTGTGACGTTGCGCCATAGTCCTCCGCAAACACCACGTTCCTGGACATGTGCATGAATTCCATGCGAGCAAGCCGCATCTCCAAAGTCTAAAGCAGCATTGCCCAATCACAACAAGCAGCACCGTCCGACGCTTCCGCCGCCGTCCTAACCGGAGGAGTTGTCTCCGCTGATGCACCGTAGGGAAGCTCTATGAGCCGGACGCCGATGGTGAGCATTACTGTGCACAACGGCAAACACATGTCGATGTGACGATGGAGTGCCTACAGCCGTACAGCAGGACGGCGCGATGTCGTCGGCGTCGGCGGGAAACGAGGGGTTAGTAAACCTAATATGCATGACACTTGCACGAAGTGTATAACTCTAAGTGAGTAAGGCGAACGCAAGTTACGCCTCTCGCTCTGGTCTAGAATGCAAGCGAACAGCTCCAAGGTGCCATACGAGAAGTAGGTGATCACTAACCATCAATCGGCCATACCATAGCAGGTTGAACGGCCACAAGACTGGAGTGACATCCTCAGAAGCGGCCCTCACGACCATCTCTGCACTCTCAAGCTTCTGCCTACCTGAACACACCGCCCGCCACTGCAACACGGGATGGCCATCAAGGAACAGTGGAAGGTACAGAAGCGGGATCATCCAGGCTCGACTGCCGACGAGATCTCAAGCGAACCGAACTGGGGCGCCACCCGTCACGAGCATCATGTTGGCTACAAGAACTGGCAAGGACGGAGACCGGGTGTCACTCATCCTGGCGACGAGCCCGAATACGCCGAAGAGGTGAAGTCTGCTTGGGTTGACCACCAAAGGACGAAGCAAGCAGTGAAAGATGGCAAATTGGTGAACTTCCGGGATGTGGTACAGAGTGAGAAGGTGGAGCTCTCCGGTTATCTCAACATTCCACTTATCTTCTGACAGTTTCCAATAGGACTTCCATTTGCGCAGTCCAGACAACCGCTCACTTGGCTGGCGCTATGTCCTTGACTATACAGAGAGCGGAATCAAGGACGACCAGGATTGGCCTGTCAATGTCAAGAAGCGCGAGGCTGAACGTAAGAAGCAACAGGAAGCCAAGGAAGAGCAGCAGAACGGGAGTCAAAATGGAAACCAAGCGGGAGCTGACCAAAGTAACGGCAATGATGACTCACAGAAGAAGCAGTCGCAGGACGGGCAGGCAGATCAACAGGCCGAGCAGCAGGACGGCGAGCAAAGCAACCAAGAAAACGACGAAAGAGGCGATGAACAGAAGTATTCGCCACAGGAGCTTGCTTTTCTTAAAGCAGTTCAGCACGAGCAGCGATATCTGACCCACCTGAAGTCAAACGATGGCAAAGGCCGCTCGGATGTGCCCAATCGGACCACTATCTCGATCGATGAGGCCGATCAGTTCACACCCGACAACTGGGTCCCGCGGTCACCCGAGCTTATAAGGCTTGCCGGCAAGCACCCTCTCAATGCGGAGGCCCCCTTGCACAGGATCTTCGAATCAGGCTTCACCACGCCAAACGAGCTTCACTACGTGCGCAGTCATGGCGCTGTCCCCAGGCTGCTGTGGGAGTACCACCAACTTGAGATCACTTGTGGAGACAAGCAAACGAAGCTCTCGATGGATGACCTAAAGTCGAACTTTGAGGCGCTCAATTTGCCGGTCTTCATGGCCTGCGATAACGGGCGGCGGAAGGAATTGAATATGATCAAACGTACGAAGGGGTTCAATTGGGGTCCCGGTGCTGTGGGATGTGCGTACTGGAAGGGGCCTCTGCTTCGAGACGTCCTCATCGCAGCCGGTGTACCAGAGCGTATGCCTGATCAAGACAAGCAGAGGTACTACGTCCATCTTCGCGGAGCTGACGATCCGAGCGGAGTTAATTACGAGACGAGCGTCGACTTCGAATACATGATGAACCCACTTAATGATGTGCTTCTGGCATACGAGATGAACGATGTTCCCTTGCCACCGGATCATGGGTATCCCGTACGAGTCATCATTCCTGGGTACGTTGGAGGCCGGTGTGTGAAGTGGTTAGAGAAGATATGGATTAGTGATAAGGAGAATGACTCTCATTATCATATCTGGGACAACCGAGCTGTAAGTTCTCGCTCGTCCAGGCTAGTTGCCAAGTTGAAGTTGCACGCTGACCCATCACTGTTTGTCCATTAGGTACCAGGATTTATTACTGAGACCGAGAGTGACATTGCATCTGCTTTGTTCCATCATCCTGACACTGCTATTTACGAACAGCTCCTCAATTCTCTCATCACGGTGCCTAAGCAGGGAGAGAAGCTTGAACTGGGAAACGTGAAGAGTGGCGACCAGTACCGAATCAAAGGCATTGCCTGGAATGGCTGTGGAGACGAGGTGCAACGGGTCGAAGTCTCGCTCGATGAAGGCCAAACATGGTTATACTGCATCCGCACATTCCCGGAGGCGCCGGTGAGACATGGCAAGAAGTTCTGGACTTGGTGTTTCTGGCACGTCGATGTCCCTATCGATGCCCTCCTCAAAGCGCCTGCAATCACCGTCCGTGCTTTCGACGTAAAGAAGATGACGCAGCCAGAGAAGCCGGTCTGGAACATCCTAGGTTCAACAAACAACTGCCAGTACATTGTTCGCCCAGAGATGGCGACGGACGAGTCTCCGCACATTCTGTTTCGACATCCGGTAGAGCCTGCGAATGGCGAAGGCGGTTGGATGAAAGAGAGCACGGAAAATCAGCTCGCAGATGCCAACCAGAAGACCGATGCTCCTGCGAAGCAATTTACTAGGGCTGAGATCGAGAAGCATGACAACATGCAAGATTGCTGGATTGTAGTCGACAATCGGGTTTATGACGCTACTAGTGTACTGTCGTGGCACCCTGGAGGAGCTGCCGCGATCATGCCTCACGCTGGTGCGGTGCATCAAGAGACTACCGAAGAATTTTCCAGTATACACGACGGGTACGCATACGACAAGCTGAACGGTGAGTAAGACCAAGATTTTGGCTGTGAGCGGGCACTGACAGATTTTCAGAGTGCATTATTGGCGTAGTAACGGAGAAGGCCAAAAAGTACATAGCCCAGACTGCAGAGGAGGCTAAGAAGGACGGTGCGCAAATACCCACCGACCAAGCATTGCAGAAGCACCGCTGGGTACCGGCCAAACTCATCGAGCGCAAATCCATCACCGCAGATACCAGCGAGTACAAGTTCGAGCTGCCTGAGAAAACCAATTACCTCGGTATAGGCACCTGCCAACACATCGAGTTCGGCTTTCATATGCGGGACAGAATGCTCATCCGCCCTTACACTCCCACCAAGCCTGTCCTCCCACGCGGTAGCAAAGTCACAACAGACGACAAAGAGTTCCATGACGGCACCAGGACGTTCCAATTGACTGTCAAGACATACTTCCCGGACGAGGAACAGCCTGGTGGTGCGCTGTCGAACATCCTCGATGTGATGCCAATTGGTGAAGAGATAGAAATGCGCGGGCCTACGGGAGACATCATCTATCAAGGTCATGGCAAATTCACCATCTATGGCGACGAGAGAACCTTCAAACGGATATCGCTTGTACTCGGCGGCACAGGCCTTACGCCAGGCTACTCTTTGCTTGCTCGTGCCTGCCTAACGCCTGACGACAAGACGGAGCTGCGGGTTGTCGATGCTAACAAGACCGAGGCGGATATCCTCCTGCGCGATGAGCTCGACGGGTACGAGAAGAACAGTCGAGGCCAATTGAAGATTGCACATGTGCTCAGTGATGCTGGCGAAGACTGGAAGGGGCTCAAAGGATTCGTCACCAAGGACATCATGCAGGATCATCTCTTCCCGCCGAAAGGCGACGAGAATCTGGTTCTGCTTTGCGGACCGCCAGCGATGATTCAGAAAGCGGTCTTGCCCGCGTTGGAGGAGTGGGGATATGAGCATGATAAGAACATGTTTGGGCTTTGAAACCGCGAATGCTGCATGCATCATTCCACCCGCTTCCGTCCCTCCGTGTCAGTCCCTCACTACCTTGGTGCAATCGCTTTTAATAGCATCGGTGCCGAGCCAAGCGGCATGTAGGCTGCGCATCATGTATAATATTGCCTCCGTATGTCGTATTGTAAGCTGTGTTCGTCGTTTCTTATTCATCGTGGAGCTTCGCGCCCACCCATGCCTTGCTTCCTTCCACGAGACATGTAGGTTCCAAGTACGTCAGGCTCATCCATTTCATTCCACCTCCAATGGCCACTTCAGTGCGCAGCGCATCCAGAGGCATGCCTACGCCGACCGTCAGCATCCGTCGGTGCAGTGCAAGTAGAATTCAGCGAATGCTCTGCAGAAAACCCACCAGCCCACCGCACGTCCCGCAGCATGGTCCTCTGTTTCTCGCTCAGGGAGCCTAGCCATTTGGCGAAGAGCGAGCACTCTGTGAAGTTGAAGGTTGCCGTGCTGTAGTAGGTGCTACTCGCCTCACGACGGAGCTGCCGGCACACACTTAGCAGCGCCGGTGGCTTTGTGCGGCCGTCAAGGTGAATGTCGACATGGCCTGGGAGCACCAATTCATAGATGTAGTTGCGTAGTTCGGGTGGCAGCCGTAGTAGTTGGGAAACCCCCTTTGGTTTCTTCGACCTGACCTTGCTGAAACGTGTGAGTGACTGCTGTTCTTCGCAATTGCACAAGACTGACCTTATAGAAGAGCCCATAACCGTACTTGTCCTTGATGCGAAGGTTTAGACGGCAGCACGTCGCTCCATGAAGTAACAAGCTTGATGCAGAATTGGAGCTTCCATGTAGGAAGTCGGAACATGGAACATACTTTGACGTCGCTAGGAGAAAGCTCCTTCCTCGTTGCCACGTGAATCACTTACACTAACCTGCTCACTTCGAGTCTGGTGATGGGCTGACTCGTCAATTGAAGAATGTCTCCGACAGCTTATACCTTACCACGCCTTCGTCTACTGATGTGCCGAACTCTCCAAGCCGGTGATTTACGCCCCTACCTGCCGCTCTTGCCCACTGCTCATGCAGCTCGCTCCTTCCTAAGAGCCACCAACTCCTTGAGGTTCATCCACTCATCACGACCTCTAACCCTCATCAACGTACGCACGGTTCCTGGCGCCAGCTCAAGCCTGGCGCTCCGGAGCTTTTGGAGCAGGGTTCTAATGAGGAAGATTGCTTCTGTCACGTTACTGTAGCCCGCCCAGTACACCTTCCTCACGGCTTTCATGTGCTCAGGTGGAAGGCATTCCAGCCACGCCACCAGATCACCGGAGTCACCGAAGTGGAAAGCGGTGAGGTTGTAGTAGAAGAGTGTAGCTTCGCGCTGGATCTGGTGACAGGTGACGAGGAGTGGCGGATGGCTGGTGCCTTCTTTTCCGCGGAAGATCGAGACGAAGTCGTGAGTGCTGTCTGTGTGTGCTGTGCCATCCTTGCCCTCCGAGAGTGAGAACTCCCAGGTGAGGCTGCGGACATTGGCTGGGAGCTGCAAGAGCTTAGAATCTTGTGTAAGCCGACTAGCGGCCAACTTGATGCAGACCAGATCACCCATATCAAAGAGGGCTCCAGCGTACTCGTTATCGCTCTAGTATCGAGAGATGTCCCGAACTTGAAAGGGCTCGATGGCCCGAGTTTATGGTACTGTGCGAGACAAGGTCATTCTTGATGTGTTTTCGTTGTCATAGTGTTCTTCCTTTGTCACTAAGATCGGGGAATTCGAGTTCACTTGTGCGGGGCCTGAATGTGTGAATGCACGACTAATCCACTGCTGACTTCTCTACAACCTGCTCCTTCTCCAGAGCGACCAACTCTACCAACTCGCCAAGGTGCAGCCACTTGTGACAATGCTGGTACCTAATCAGTGTACGCACGACTCCTTCCTCAAGCCCCAGTTTCGCGTTCTTAAGATTCTTGAGTAGGACCTTCAGCTGGAAGATCGCTTTCTCCATATTGCTATAGCCGGACCATTCGACCCTCGTGAGTAGCGCACGCTTCTCCGCACCAAAAGGCCGCAGCCACATCATCAGATCCCCCGGATCGCTGAAGCGGAACACGGTGTTACCATAATAGACAGCCGTGGCTTCCTGCTGAAGTTGATAGCACACGGCAAGGAGCGGTGGGGAGCGCGCATCCTTTGGGTAGCTGCTGAAGATGAAGATGCAGTCGTGGGTGCAGTCGGGGCGTATTGTTCCATCATAATCATCGAACACGTACTCGTAGATGCGATTGCGGAGCTCGGCCGGAAGCTGTAGTAGTCGGGAGCTTTGTTTGGGCCGATTAGCATGCACGTTGGTGCGGGCCACATCTGCTATGTTGAGAAGGGCGCCGGCGTAATCGGACCACATCTCGCGTGCGGAGGAAGCGCTAGCGCAGTTGCTAGGTCTTGTTGATATCGAGGGATAGTACGAATGTGGAAGTCTCGATGCTTCTGGTGTGCGGAGTGTGCGCGACAAAGTCTTGTTTTTGTTGTTGTCTTGTCGTGTTGTGCTTTGCTCGTGTGGCAGAAATTGCGGATCCGCAGGACTTGGCATCTATAGCACGAGCATGTGAATGCACCACGACTCCACTGTTCAGGTCACCGTCCATATCGCGAGGTTGCTATCTACTCGCGGAACAGTAGTCGTGCCCTCGTCGAAGTCCGTCGCTTCATGACGCTGTCCAGAGCACGTAGCCATGACTACGCCGCTTGGGTGCCAAGCAGCGCTCGAGACGGCATCTGCCACTTCGTTAGCATGTACATCAGTACCGCAATACCAATCTGACTCACCATCATGAATCTTCATCTCCGCATCAGGCCCTTGCTCGCCTTCCCTGTCGCCAGGGTTCTTCCACATACGCACACAACCGTCTGTACCGCCACCCCATACTTCATACCCATCGCTAGTCGGCACGACATCAATACCCAGCCTCTGCGTCGTATTCGCTTTCCGCCCACTTAGCCAAGCCACCCTGCGCAGCATGTGCCGCACATCGTAGACCTGTATGCCATCACTCTGCCTCTCGGCCACGAGCAAGCATTTGCCATCTGGGCTCCACTTCAAATGCATGATACCCTGGCCCTTCACCGGATCTTCCTCGCCAGGCTGAGGAGCAACGGAGAAAGTAGTCAAGCACTCTCCGCGACCTTCATTTGAGTACAGTCCAATCTCACGCTGTGTGGTGCCAGCTGCAAGTACGCTATCTCCGCTTATGCTGAGTGCGCTGACGATGCCTTTGCATGTCAAGCCTTGTGGCCCGTAGAGCTTCCGCGCCTTCCTACTCTGTGTCTTGTGGACAGTGACAGGTAACGAATTGTACTGTGAGCAGTCGAAGACCGAAGTCCGGCCATCGCTACCGGCCACGAAGTGCGTCCCGTCGCGGGTGAAGGTTATGCTGGTGGCTGCGAGATACTCCTCAGTCGTCGGACTGACATGATTGTAGTTTGCGTGTACAGTGTTGTAGTCCAGGGCATTGCGCACCGTTATTGGTTGATCAGCTGCGGCAGAGAGCACCAGAGTCGTTGATGGATCTTGCAGGTTGAAGTGCGGATAAACAGCATAGCTTTGGATGTTACTTGGTGGCTGGAAGACGGCGAGAGCCTCCAAGTTATGAGTTTGTTCGCTTCCGTCTAGCAGATCGGGCGGTAGTACAAAGGTCCTCAGCTGCTGGTCCGCGTTGTGTGTGATGATTGTGGTGCCGTCTCCAGTGAACTGGGCTTCCCGGAAGAAGTTCGTCTGGTCATCGTCGACGGGCTTCCTACCATGTTGTATGGGCGCGCAGAATGTGTCGCCGGTGCTACGCACGCACTTGGCGCTCAAGACGGTGCCGTCGGAAGGCATGTCCATGTTGATCTTCGTCGTAAGGTGTCGTTGGCGCTATGGTATACGATATCGTTCGGGAGGCGACTCGGCTCGGGAGTTCTTACAAGGTCTGAGCTTCTGAGCTTCTAGAAAGATTCCGCTACACATCTCGTCCCCTTCACGCAATACTCATACGATCAACCAGCAAGCCAACTCTTCCATCACATCGACCACACATCAGCAGATACCTGACCGCCTCATCAATCAAGATGGTAAGCTTGCGCGACACCGGCACAGCGATCAATGCCCGCTAACGAATGCTCAGTCTACCGCACTCAAGTCCATCAAGTCCCTCGCACCCCTCCTCGACCGCGTACTGGTACAGCGCGTGAAGGCAGACACAAGGACGGCGGGTGGTATCTTCCTGCCCGAGAGCGCACAGAAGGAGTTGAACCACGCAAACGTGTTGGCGGTTGGGCCCGGTCTGTTGAACAAGGAGGGCACCCGGATACCGATGAGCGTGGCACAGGGCGACAAGGTCTTGATCCCGCAGGTATGTGGCGGAGGCGACGGCGAACGATACATGGAACTGGATACTGACGGTGTTGGCAGTTCGGCGGCAACCCGATTAAGGTGGGCGAGGAGGAGTACTCTCTCTTCAGGGACCACGAGTGAGTGACCTACCGAAAGGCGCCTCCGTTGATGAATACTGACATCACGCAGCATCCTCGCGAAGATCAACGAGTAGATCGATCGCCCGCATACTGTACACTACCCCTGTAGGATTGAGATCGGGAGTTCGCAGCATATTGAGCGCTTTACTTGCACTTTACCGATGTACTTAGATACTGTGTGAATACATCTCTACTCTTCTCACAAAGCTGGTCATCTCCGTTATCTTGAAAGGCACTGGAGCCCTTGCATCGGCCGACAATTACCTCACAGGTCCACTGAGTAGGGAGAGGCACGTGAAGGAACATGGAGTTCGAAGTCAGGAGAAATGCAACGAGAGCGGAGAATACCGAGGAGTGGATGAGGAGTCGTGTGCCAAAGAGAAAGTGTGAGTCAGGAGGTGGGAATGGAAAGCACGTGAAGGGGAATGGATCGGGAAGGAGCGAATGGGTGAAAATCAGGAGTCACGGTAAGGTAGCTTCAGGCTGCGAGACTTGCACTTCAATCAAACCACTACACTTCACTTCCTTGCAACGTCGAGCTTCGTGGTTTCGAAAATTACTTGCGTTCAATGACCAACTCAAATCGATGATCCCAGACATGTGTAGCAGAGACGGGTTGGCCAAGGAGTGAGTTCATGTATAGTTGGGATGACCATCACTGTGAGACGCTGACACCAGCAACAGCTTTACCCATCACCACACCAGCATGAGCGACATCAAGTCTGAAACCGTGCAGCCCTGCTACCTGCTTGAGCTAGCGCCAGAGCTGCGGAACCGGTTCTATGAGTACGCTTTGATCAGAACACCCCGCGAAGAGCTGGTGCTCTTCAACGATCAAACCCCACCACCATTGCTTCGCACCTGCCGTCAAATAAGAGACGAGGCCGGCAGTCTCTACTACGCCAGCAACACCTTTCTCATCACCAACTCCGAGCGCATCTGCATCCCGTGGCTCAAGTCCATACCGCCCTCTATGCGCATTCACATCGGCAAGCTACGACTATACACGAATTGCCGGACATCAGGCTTGCAGGAGGCCGAGTACAAGAACTCGCTTCTTCGCCAGCTACGCTCGATCATGAATGCCGAAGGCATCCCGCAGAGCACCAAACTCGAAGTCTTCGTCATGAGAGGATCAAAGGAGATAGGGACGACTGGTCCACTGGCGGAGGCCCAGTTCGAAGTTCCAGCTCCCGTTGCTCCTATGCATCTGCAACAGACGCCGAAAGTCTTTGTGCGGTAAGTCGGCGCTCAGGTCTAGGTATGGCGCCGTGCTGTGCGGAGCATTGCTGCATTGCTGCGGAAATGACAAGAGCGGACGAGTCTCGCTCCTGTACGTGGCTTTGAGCTGGTAAGGACGTACGACTGCTTGACATCGCGGCCGGGACGTAAATGATGAGGTGGTGAGA
>JAKLLW010001058.1:0-19426 GCA_022814695.1 Neocatenulostroma microsporum | reverse complement strand
AACATGCCGCCCGAGACACTACAGCAGGGCGTCTTTCAGGCGGGCAATTATCTGTGAAGGTGCGCTTGTAGATGGAAGGAGAAGATGACTGGTGCACATATGGGCGAAAGCGATGCTACGGCTACGGTTACGGTGGCTACAAGAATGAGGCGCGCGATTACTTTTCCTTGACGATCGTTTTTGATACCTTATTTGATCTTACAGCGAGCATTGGTTTTGTTTTTGGTCACGAACGTTACGATATACCCTTCATCATCATGATCATCATCATCAAACTCGATCAGGATACCATTCATCACTTTAGCGAGGGCATGTTTATCGGGGGCATTTGCAGCGTTCATTGCTTTTGGGATATTCAGATTATCATTAGCGCCGGCGCTTCTTTATTGGCATTCTCATTCGGTCGTTGGATACCACAGTGAGGGTGTTTCGCTCTTTCGAGCGTTTTCGGTCACTGTCTTGGGATGGAAGGGATGGGTATGCATATGGGAGGCAATATCATGAATTGGAGGAATACATGGACGGCTTCGCGGCCTGAAAACGAATGTGATGGAAAGCAAGCATGGGATGAAAAGAGATGGAAGGGGTGCATAGTTTAGTGATACCCCAATGGAACGGTCGTTTTCGAGGTAGATAGTCGGAGTGATAGCGTTTTTGTGCATATGGGATGGTCTATACCAACACTCTCTACTCACTTCCAAGCGGTTTCGCCTCGTATCTGACGCTGTGGCCGCAGGGACTGTTCGCCTGCGATTTTGGTGGCTGCACAGCTTTGTCGCCGGCTACTTGTTGGCCGCGATGATGTTCGGGTATCCTGGCGTCAAATGCGACTGTGTGTGCTAATAGCCATGCCTACTCCATGGTCTCAAGCGCAAAGGTCTCGTACTTTACCTTCGTGGCTGCAGCACCGTTTAACGATCTCCTGCGGAGCTTGCTCGCCGGCGGCTGGGTGGTGTTGGCGGCTGTAGAGTTTAGGTAGCCTTGCATACTCTATCTCCCACGCTTGCTGCGTTAGTGACTTTACTTTACCTTCGTGGCTGCAATAGAGCTGCTTGCCAGCGCCAGGATGGCTGTGTGTTGGCGGTTATAGAGTTCGTATAGCCTTGCATGATGAACTGCTCGCGTGCGTAGTTCAGGTAGCCTTGCATGATGAAGTGTTCGTGTGCTGTACACGAGCAAGCTATCCATGTGTTACGGTACAGATGGCCGCATATGGTACCACCTCCGTACCTGCAGCTGCAGCGGCCATGCGGCACAGCAGTTCTTGAAACGGCTGCAAGAATCTGCTGACCAGGTACATGTTGCATGAATGCGGGACTTGGCAGATGTTCCTGCGTTTCTGCGAGGCTGTCGTGTGTGCAGCCGAGGTAATAAAGCGTGCATGATGCGATGCCGGGTGAACCGGGAGCTGTTGTTCCTGCGAGCACTACCGGCGCATGTGTGATGCAAGGCTGCCGTATCTGTAACAGAGGTGCTTCCCCGGGCGGTGAAGATGTTGTTGGGGGCGAAGTGCATGCATACATGCGGGCACTTTACGCCGTGCGATGTTCAGCGACTTTGGTGTGGGAGCTGCAGGTTAGGACAATACGACCGCTCTTATCGTAGTTGCTGGGTTGGGAGAGCATGCTGCCGCTCACGTGGACGATGTCGGCGCTTCATGTTGTCGCTGTTGAGAAGGGAGAAGGGCGGTTCCACAGACCGAGTCAGACCGGATTAACAAGATTACTGCTTTCTTGGTCTCGAGTCCCTCGGATGAACGTGTAGTTCTAGACTAATCTAGAGCTAGAGCTGTATACCTACCTGTGTGAGCGTGTGGGAGGTACTGGTTGTACTGGTTGTACCGAGTAAACGCGTATCGCATGCATGCCTTTCATAGTTGATAGTAAGAGCTGTCCGTCGTAGCAGCCTCAATCATTTCGGATATTCGTACGCGAGTCTCACCTTCAGTCGCCCTTTCAAGTTGCCGGAGCCGCAGCAGCAGCCGGTGGAGGCGTACCCGCCGCCGCACTCCCACCACCTCTCCCTCCCCTTCCACCTCTGAACCCTCCCCTTCCTCTCGCGCCTCCGCCGGCCCTAGCGGCAGGGTCGCGGAAGCTCATAACCTCCACCGCTCCGCCCGCTACCGAGACCTTCTTCGCCTCAATAGCCTTCTTCAGCCCTGCCTCATCTTTGAAGACTGCAATGGCCGTGCCCTTCCTAGGATCAATGGTGACGTTCGTGACGTCTCCATACTGAGACAGAGCTTGCAGGATCAGCATCTCGGTCATGCCTTGGCTGGGATTGGCGTGCTTGAGGTAGGCTTTTGTGGTGTTCGCTGCTGAAGTGGTCGGAGTGGGTTTTGGTTGAGGAGTTGACTGGGTGGCGCCTTTCGGTGCGGTGGGTGGTGGAGTTGCTGTCGCTGCTTGAGCGGGTGTTGATGCTGGGGAGGTGATTGTTGGTGTTTGTTGCGGGCTCGGCTGGTTGGCGGGTGCTGCTGCTTTCGGTCGTATGCCGAGATCCTTCTGCAGCATCTTCTTAATACCCTCTGCGTCTCGTCGCGGCCTCTGGTTAGGTGGCACACGGTTCGGCGCCGGGCTTGTCGGACCAGTAGTCGCCGCTGCGGCTGGCTGAACGGGCGTAGCGCTCGCCTGTCTCGGCGACTGCGCAGGCTTTTTATTCCTCGCAGGCGAAGCAGGAGCACCCTTAGCGCCCACATCTTTCGCACCCGTACCATTCTGCTGCTTACACGCAACCTGCTTATTAAGCACCCTCGCGGCCTCCTTAACAGCCTGCTCAACCTTCGCCTGCTTCTCACTACCCTTCCCTTCCCTTTCCACCACCACCTCCTTACCATCCTTCCCACCCTTCTTCTCCCCCTCCTCCCCCTTTCTCTTCTCCGCCTTACTCGCCGCCGCCTTGGCCTTACTCGCCTTCTTCTCCCTCAAATCATCAATCAACGGCGTACTCCTCACCACCTCCCTCTCCTTCCCCTCCGCCCCCAAATTCTCCACCGCAGCATTCTTAACCAGCGGCTGCGTCTCCTTCTCCAAAAACGCAATAAACTCCGGATCCTGGTCAATCGTCCCTTGCCGATTATCCGCGCGCTGCTTGACCTGCAGCGGAGTCCGCTGGTTTGGTGCGAATCCCAAAGTAGGTGTCAAGAAGCGGAGTTCCGGGTTCTTGTGCGTGCCTGCCTTGTCATGAAACACGACACTCAAGAACTTCTGCTCAAACTCCTTCACGAGGGATTCAGAGGGAAGGTGGAGGTAGCAGCGGCTTTGCTCGGGGAGTTTGCCGGGCGCTTTGAGCTTGCCTTGTGTGTATTCGCGCCAGTCTACTTTGCCGTTGCCGAGCTTCCAGTCTGGGCCGAGCGTCTCCTCGAATTCCATAAGGGTGAGGCCTGGTGGGAGACGGCGGATCTCGAGCTTGAGGCGGGCGGTGGAGGGTTTGGTGGGTGTTGCTCGAGCGGCAGCGTTCACTGGGAGGACGCCGCTGGGGCGGTCGTTGTTCTTGGCTATTACTTTGGGCGGCATCTTGATGATGCTATTGTGGTGAGGATATCTCAATGCGTGTGCTGAGAACGAGAACACTTGACAGCAATTGCAACAGCAATCCAGCAATCGCGAAGGTGGGGCAGCTGCAGCACGCGAGCGGAGGGCATCGCTACGGCACGTTCCTTGGCCGAGAGCTTGGACGTTGAAGAGAATGAACTTTAGCCTGGTCTACCGTTCCCCCTTCTCAACACCGACAACGTGCGGACGATTTAGACCGGCTTTGCCGGAGAACAAGGTCACTGCCAGAAAGGAGAGTCGCAAGAAAGCGTGTAACGTGTTGTGTTTGAGACTTAAAACTACGACATGGTCGAAGGATATCATCAAGCCGGCAAGTCGAGATGGAGCGGCTTTTCGTCGTGATATCACAGTGTGGTGTAGTAGGTGCGTACAGAACGAAGCACTAACTCGATTATCGAAACTACAAGTCCACCCTGCCAAGACGGCGAAGACCTAGGGGCCACAACACTCACTCACCAATCCCCTCTGAACCCAGGTGAGTCCGGTGTCATAATCGGAGTGTTTCTAGAAATGCCCTGGAGAGCAACCGATACTCGGTCTTCTGATTTCCAGTCAGGGGAGTTAGGGTCCTGGATGACTGGGGCGTTTCTATTAAAACCTTGCGACAAGGTCGGCGAAGCAACCGCGTCTTCTGATGAAGGGATATGGGGTACTCTTGCTCCAGCTCGCTCTCTCAACGCGGTCATCCGAGGCCACTCAGGTGAAGCGGGTGAAATTGGTGGAATCGGGAAGTCGGTCGGGATGTTTTCAGAGATCGAGATCGCTTGTGGAGAAATCGATACTCCGCCTTCTGATTCAGGGGGTTCAGCTCCGGATGCATGTGCTTGAGGTCTCTCTCTCAATTCAGACTGCGACTCTGTCGACTCTGTCGAACGGCTTGGCCCGCTCTCTTGCTGCTCTTGCTGCTTCTTCTTCTGCGTCTCCCACATTTCGTCCGCTTCTTTGCGTGTGGCTTCGATATCTTTTGTGAGACTCTCGACACTGCAATGCGCTTTGCTTATCTCCATTCTCGCCATTAGGATCTCGTATCTTAGTCTTTGACTGTGTGTGGCGGTGGCGGGAGGCGGAGGAGGAATAGTGCCGTTTGGATCTTGCCAGGCTCCTGGGGTGTCTGGAGAGGTTGGACTTGACATGCTGGACCAGGAGTTGGTGGGGGAGTTAGGGGTGTTTGAAGATGTTGGACTTGACATGGTGGACCCACATTTGGTGGACTCGGAGTTGGAGGGGGAGTTGGGGGCGGAGGGGTTAAAGATGTCTGTGGAGGGGATGGAGCTGCCTGGGGTCGACATAGTTGGTAGTGGGTGGGTGGATGTTGACTCTTTGTTGCACTCTCTATGAAGGGAACGGAAAGCGCAGATAGGACACGAAAATGCTCGAGACATTTCCATCGACTTGGCACCATGGCCGTCATTGCGCCGGAAGCGGCTCTGAAGTCCTTTCTTTGTGCTGGTGATAGCAACATGTTGATAGCCTTTGTGTTTGTACACTGCATCTCTTTGTTTACGAAAGTCTTCCAGATCTGAGCCTGGATGTTGACTGTACGAAATGTTTGGAACCAGTGGGACGCTGATCTTGTTGCTCTAGTCAGACCCGGTAGCTATTCGATATACCATGATCTTGGCTCTATCGGTCTCCACCCAGCTTGTACTGAGTCCCAAAAGGGCAGGGAATGCGGCAAGGCTGCGACTTGCTGTTGGCCATACAGTTACATTCCACAGCAACGACCTGACCGTAGAGGTCACAGAGTATAGCGGAAGCCGGACAGTCGTTGTCGGAAGGTAGACTGCGTGTATCAGGATAATGTTGCCGCAGCTACCTCTTCCGGACTCGGTATACCAGTAGTTCAATTGCTGTAGCCCTCTCAAAGTGGTGATAGTCGATCTGCAAGTGGAGTTGGCCCAACAAGATCACTGACAGTGTTCTCAACTTCATAGCGCTGACGCTTAAAAGGGAGCCTGCTCCTCCTAATGCGACACCCACCCCTGTCTCATAGCTGCCAGCATCCACTGTCCAACAGTGCCTCAAGATAACACTACTCCTGCATCCTACACCTCGACCTCGCATCCTCGCCCGCACCTTGTATCGGCAGAGTCAGCCAATCTTCTTCGATCTCCCGCTCAAGTTCCTTCCTAAGCTCTTCCTCGACGCCTTTGTGAAGCGTAAGCAGCTTCTTGTCGTACAAATTCAGCTTCTGCCTCAAGACCTCTAGTTCGTTGTCGACGCGCGCAAGCTTCTTCACTCTTTCTTCGAGTTCCTCCTTGACTCTCTCCTCAAGACGCTTTAAGACCATCGCCTTCAACTCGCTGCTCAGCGCTCCTGGCATGTTTCTTCCGGACAGGTGGCTTATTGGTTGCTGACATTTCTTCTTTGAACTCCTGATGAAGGCATGGTGGTAGTATTGCTGTGCAGCGCTCTCTATAAGCACACAGGTCCTTTGGGCTCATGTTGCATACCGCGGTCTGTTGGACTTCTCCACGGAATCCTGGACCGCCGGTGTCCTGCTCGTTTGGGTTCTCTGACCTGTCGAAGAGCAGCTATTGGAGCGAAGCAGCCTCAGCCCACCGTAGTGGTCCGCTGCGAAACACTAGCGACGTGTTGACAGGAACATTTGCTGACCTCTGCCCGGATTCCACTCTCATAGGCTTCGACGGCTGCCGGCGTTCAGCTTCTGGTAAAGTATGTACAGTAAGCACCTCTTGGAAGCTCTGAAAGGTACCATGAGGACCGCAAAACTAGTCAACTATTCACATGCGCTTACTGAGGTGCTACCAAGTGGTAGCAAGGAATCTCAGCCAGTGCCGAGTTGCTGTCTCAGGCGAGTTGCATTGTGGCCGAGCCACATGGCTGCTTCTAAGCTTCTAGAAGACTGCGCAACCATATCAGCGGCAATGCAGAGAGCTCAAGACTTTAGAGGAACGCTGCTCATCGAGTTGTCCTTGGGTAACGTTCAAGCTCTCATTGCGGGAGCAAGCTGAGTCATTGATCGCCCGAGGCGTGCTCGATAGTGCGGTATACAGCTCCGCTACCAACATGACTTCGTGTATCTCACGCTATTGACGCTGTATTGGCCACTCTCTTGAACAATCCTACCATCCGTGCCTGCCCGCGCCAGCGATACCCTTGATCTTCAAGAAGTCAGGCGTACCCCATCCACTCGCCAAGTCCCAGCCTTGCTGCGCGGGAAAGCCAGAAGTGTTGCAACCAAAGCTGTTGCCCATTGTGATATCGGTGAAGCCATAGTGCAGCCGACTGTACAGCGCCGGATTCAGAAAGCCCAGCGGCGACTTGCCGTCCGCAATCAAAGCATCGTTGACAAGCGTCAAGACTGAAGTAGCGGTCGGTGCGGAGCAGCTGGTGCCATCGAGTAGGATGTTGATGCCAGCGTATACGATCACATAGTGGTAGCCTTGTGCAGCGATATCAGGGTAAGCTCGGCCGGTAGTGTTGAAGAGACCGGCGTGGAGGTCGCCGATGCTGGAAAGATAAGAGGAGACGGCGGCGGCTTGGTAGGCCGGGCGTGGGAAGTAGTTTGAGACGCCAGAGCCTGAGACGTAGCCATTGCTAACGTCGTAGGCCACGATCTCCGGCTGGAAGTTGCGGGTGCCGCCGACTGTGGTGACGTATGGGCACGATGCTGGGAAGGCTGGTAAGAACATGCGATTGCCGCTACCATCATTCGCTACGCATGTGCCATTTGCACCGACACCGTTATCGCCGGAGGAGAAGAGGAGCGTGACGCCCGGCATCGTATGCGTTAGTTTCAGCATAGAAGCAGGGATGATACATGGTCCTACCTTCGCGCCAAGCTGAGCAAACTCTTGACAAGCACGCTTAGCGTAGCTGTAAGGCACCGTCTGCTCGTCATCGCCGTACGACGTCGAGATGGTATGCGGCGGACTCTCGAGGCTCAACATGTAGTCTAGCCATGTGAGATAAGGCTCATTGGTATCCGTTGGTGTGAGAAGGTCAGGCTTGAAAGGTGGCGAGCCGCCGGTCGAGTAGACGCGGAAGTCGGTTGGGTATACGAAACCGCCGATACTATTAGAATTGGTTAGCACAGAGGTCAGACGGGAGCTTTGGTGAGGTCTGGCTTACGTCTGGGAGTCAAGGTTCGCTTCGAAGTCCCGCTCCCCGTAGTACGTAGTCTCGAGCTGCTGGTAGTCGATGCCGCCGTTGATAGTGGTGTAGTTGAATGTGTAGTCCAGCGAAGCGTCCTTCCGCTGACGAGACAGAAAGATGTGGAAGTCTGAAACATTGGCAGTCTCATTGAGATACGCTGTCATAGCCACAGAGTTCTGTTCTGGGACTTGCGGGACGTAGTCCACAGTGTTGTACAGTGTCCGTAGGCACAGGTTCGTTACGGCGGACTCATTGCATACTGCGGAGAGATTGGCATTGGTGTACGGTACATTGTACGGCTTGTGGTGGTGCCATGGATAGTTCGGAGGCGTATAGTCATGGTGAGGTTCCATATGCTCGTGTGAGAACTTGAATGGCCGGCCCATCGCCTTAGCATCGCCAAAGTAATTCGTGGGTTGGATTACATCCACGTGCTCGTGTAGACCTTTAGGCAGACTGTACTGTGGTGTTCGGACAAGTGTTGTGCCCTCATCGTTCTCGTAGACATGATATTCGGTATCCAACATCTGTTCGATCTTCGACACCGGCAGAGCTACTACGACCCAATCTTTAGCCGAGCTGTAGTTTACAGTATCCGAACGAATGCTGTGCTCCTCAAGCCATTCATGGATGGCGTTTAAGCTGCTTTCTGCGGGTTTCACCAGATCGTGAACCTCTGCGGACGATAGGTGTTGACCGTAGCGCTCGTGGCTAGGCTCAGAGACCTCACTAAGCTGCCGTTCCAGCTCGTCGAAGGAGCCTTGCTTCAGGCCAATGCGAAGGGAGATGGTATGATCCTATGCGTTCATTAGCCACCCTCCACCAAGATCAGATGGAACGGCATCATCTGGTGCTGTTGATGTGAACTCACAGCCGGTGCTCTGTTGACCTGTCTCCATTGCGGTGGCACGAAGTGCTTGTCCTTTACTGCATAGTTTCTTTTGCTCACATGTGGTGCAGCGAGAGCTGAAGTTGCCAGGAAGACCAGCGTAAGTACCCTCATCTTCATCACGGCGAGACGGACGGTGAGATCACAGGAAGGAGGAGAGATAGACAGTTGGTCTGTCTCGTATCACGCGGAGCTGCAATATGTACCTGGCGTCCTACGTGAACCATTCACGGGACCTGCTTCTCACGAGATCTACTCCACCATCTCATGCAGGCACAGCGGCTGCATCGAGGCATCTTCGGTCGATGGGCAAGCTTGATGGGTTGTTTGACGTGGGGTCGCGCAGACGACCAAGGCGCTAGATGAAGTATCGCAGCTGCTAGAGCAGGTCGAAGTGGCGAGCTGCAGCAATGTGATAGCAGAGTTGGCGAACACCTGCCGCATGAGGCCAAGTCGCAGATAATGAAGTTGAGGAGATGGAGGTCGTGTGCCATTGCAGAAGATCGCGGCCCGCTTACGTACCTGCTGCAAGCTGCACGCATCCGGCCGAGGCTCAGAAGCTATGGTGGGTCCGGCTGGACGCTGGAGCCATATCAGCGAAGCATCTGCAGGAGCGTTATTCGAGCTACGGGTCGTGATCTATCTGTATAGGAATACTATGTACAAGAGTCAGCCCGCTGCGGTGATCAGACTCGACTTCATTGACCAGCCAACAGGTTACTCGCCCATTGGTAGCTGCCCAAGAAGACAGCGCCGCCGATACTGATCCACATCGTTCGTGGCCCTATTCCAGCGAAGAACGCTCTGCTTCCTTCGTCTCGCCACACTCGCGTAGTAATTGCCATGACGCTTTCGCGCTCCTTGGCCAACATCAACCGGGTCTTTAGTACGTCCAAAGGCGTCGTCAAGCCAGCAGCTACAGCTCCCGAAATCGATCCATATAGCGCGCTCTCTGCTCCGGTGACGTCTGCTGACTTTGCCGACTTGCGTTGCCCCAGAGACCACTTCTTCATGCCCTCCCATAACGGGAATTGTATGACCGTAAACGGCACCTCTCGCATGATCGTAATGCTCCAGCCGCGGTAGAGCTCTCGCCATGCATGAGCAAAGCCATGGGTTCTCCTCTGCGCGAGTATCGAAGTCAGAGCAGTGAGTGATGTCGGGTACTGTCCAGCTTGTGCCCTCTGCTTAACAACCTCCGTCGGTACTCTGACCGCGCATGCCGCGACTTCTCCTAAGCTAGCAGCCAGCATATGTCCCCAAGCCTCGGAATACTTGCTTCCGAGCTTTCGTGATGCGTACTCCTTCTTGACGCCTTCGTATGTGACGAAGAAGAGGGCAGCTCCGGGCGCAGAGCCTACTATCGCTGATCCGATGCCATTGTACACGCCGCGAAAGCCGCCAGAAGCCCAGAAGCCGGCGGAGGATTGGAGGCGAGTCTTGAGGGTGTCGAGAGGGAAAAGGGAGGTGTCTACTGTCGTGCCTGCTATGCCGCCTGCCTAAGTACATTAGTTACTGTCGATGTATTCGGATTTGCTATAATATACCAAGAGCGATCGCAAGTATGGCGAGTCCACGAGAGCCTGTTTCCGAGTTTCCATGCTTTCACTGTTTCATCGCCATGCCATCTTCAATGCTACCACCTCCCTACACCGGTCTACGTGATGGTTGAATGGAGTGATGCTCGAGGGCACAAGGGGCAGTGAGCGATGACACTGGGTGGGAGAAAAGTCGCAGGCCGAAGATCGGCCGAGGTGCTCTGCATGCACTGTCATCGCAGTTTGCATGTGATCAGACGACTACGACCTGGTCATGACACGAGACGGAAGGATCTCGTGGCAGAAGATGGCATGAGATGATCGTTTACATTTCTACCAATCCACCCCGAACGGCTTCACTCGACTGTCGGGCCCCTCGGTACTGCCGCAATCAGATTCGGGCTCACCCAAGACAAGATTGAGTCTTCGATCGTTCCGTGGTGATATACAACAAGCACGTGCGACTAGCAGATGTCACGGCAGACTGGGTACATGCCCGTAGTATGCGAACATGTGGCACAGCAAGGCAGCAAGCGGTCAGTGCCTAGTCCAAGTAAAAAGCTATGGAAGATTTTCCCCTTCGCATGTCGACCCCTTCTCCATTTTCTTTAGATTTCGAAGCTAGCAATGATGGTACTCACAAGGCGGCGCCTGAAAAGTCGCCAAATGGCGCAGGCTACTGACATTGATCGGCTGAGCGATGAGCTGCTCCTGTTTATATTCGATATGGCAAGCACATCTTCCTAAAGCTTACACGGATTACCCTTCGCTAATGCTTCCACAGCTGAACGACACTTCAACCCCAGCGATTCTATCCGCTACACAAGTGTCCACAACATGGCACGCCCTAGCCCAGCGTGTCCTCGACAGCACCCTCGGTCCCCTCACTTTCGCTCATTGCACACAGAAGCGCAACACTACCCTATTCAACCGTCCATATAAAAACGCTTCCTTCCGCCAACGCGTGCATCATATAATCATCGGCGACTGGTTCCCGCAGCATGACATGGACCTGCACATCCCTCACACTAAACCTCCCCGGCCTCCTGGGGACAACCCGTACTTCGCTGGCGGCTTCTTCTCCGATACCTGGTCGGATCACCATCGTACTCAAGATGCTACGATGGCGCAGATACGTGCGCTCATCAAAGCTCTTGGAAAGCTGCGACTGGAGTCCTTTACGTGGCAGGCTATCCCGAGTATGCCGGTCGAACTTATCAAAGCTATCGCAGCGCAGCAGTCTTGTTTAGTACGCTTTGAAAGGAATAAAGCGGCTCTGGATGCGGCGGTCTGGTCTTACATGCCTTATATCAACAAAGTGGTGATCCATTGCCTGCATTCTTTCGCGCAGAACATCAACTGCCTCGAGGTCATGTTACCTGCCGCAGACAACGACCTGCTCCAGCATTTCGGCGCCCTCGTAAGACAGTGCCCGAAGTTGCGATCATTGAAGGTTCAAGCTATGAAACGCATGTGGAGGAAGTTTTACGTGCCGCTATCACTCGAGAAAACGACGTTCTCCAACTTCGTCACGGCGCAGTCTCTTGACTGGCTGGCAGATGTTACGGCCGCCGATCGCCCCATGACGCTGGGAACGCTTGAGCTGGACAACTTTTGCCTCTGTGGAGCAGATGCCTCGACTTGGGATCAGATGCTGCACTGGGATAAGCTCGAGAGACTGGCGACCAACTGCATTACTCTGCTAGAGTTCTGCACTCATCGATCGAGTCGTCTTCGGCACGTACGTCTCGGCCTAGACTCTGGAGGAGAGGTCACCTACCCGACATGCCAGGCTGAACACAGCGCTGCTCGTGCAAGGGCTGCGCTGGTTGCCTTGCCATCGCTCAGTACGCTCGAAATCACTAATGGTACGTCTTCCATCGATAGAGAGGTCTTGCATCATCATGGGCCGCGTTTACGCGAACTCTCTGTACACGACGAGGAGACAATGCCGTGGTGGTCTATATCGGAACGACCGTCGCCGCGACCATTGCTTAGCCTGGAGCTGATTGAGTCAATGGCGACTTACTGCCCGCGACTGGAAGATACTTCGCTTGATGTTCCGTATCCGGACCTTGAGGTAAGGCCCTCCGAAGACACGTGCACTTCGAACCTGCAATGCTGACCAACCCAGTACCAAGGCTACCTCGACACCATACGCAAGCATCTCGGACAGCTCCGAATGCTCCGCTCTCTCACAGTAGCTCGTGAGACTGAGATTTGGCCCACGGACCCGGAGACACCTCCACGCAAAGCGGCCAACGTCAAGAGCGCTGTCAATGACTTCAAATATCTGCGCCAATCCATGCCTCAGCTGAGTTACTTCCAACTCCATGTCACAGTAGGCCCTACTTGGGACAAGAACCGGACACATATGACGAACGGCGCTTCCAGGTTAGACGAGGTCAGACATATCGTGGTAGAACTGGAGGAGACTAGCGCCTTGGGATTCTCTGCTCGATCATTGGAAGTTGAAGAAGCGCAACGGAATCTGAAGCATGGCGCTTGTGGCCCCTTTTCAGACTGGTGGACGAGCATGGTGTCGCAGATGAAGTATTTTGCGGAGAATAATATTGTGTATCGTTGGAGACCACCTCGGGAGGACGACTTGGTCCCTTACATCCCTGATCGTTACGACTAGAATACAGCAACGTCAAAGTTGCGGATCTTAAGGCATCAGTGCCATCGTGGGCGCCTGGGATGGGCGGAGTTTTGAATCCGTCGTTCCACTACACTCGTTGATACGGTTTGACTTCATTCACAGAGCTACGAGACCTGCCCACACCTCACCGAACTCACACTACAGTTTCGGCGGTCAGGCTGCGTAGCTTCCAGAAACCCATGGCGCTTCAACTTCCAGAAAGGCGATGAAAATCCCGGCACTCAAAAAACTCAGCTTGATGAACTATGACTTCACGGACCGAAGTAATCGATGGACGGAGAACCTGGATCAGCAGTCTTCAGCACCATCCTGGGTGCAGAGTCAGCTAGGCAGACGGGTTTCATTTCCTATGCCAGATGAAAGTCGGTCGAAGCAGGTGAGTACATAGCGGATGCGTTGTACATCGTGGAATGCGAACTGCTGAAACAATCGCATCGGGTGAGGAAAGGGAGCGACCGGATTGCGCTCGAAAGAGATGTCATCTGTTGAGAAGGTCGCAAGTGCCAGAGGGTCTTGGGTGGGGGGGAGAGGGTGGGAGGCAAAAGATATATCATATATCATCTTTGTGAGCGCGAGGAAGCGGCGGCGGCGGCGATGGCGTCGGTGAAAGACCGTTTCGTAGAAAGAAGGCCATGTGGAAACATCATTGGCTCGAAGCCTCGATCCCACCACCTCACCATTAAGCGTTGAACCACCACGAAGGCGCACACACTCGGACCAGAAATGCTCCGCCGTGTTGTCCCTAGAAAGCAGCTCTCTGAGCTAGGCAATGATTTCCATCATGATGGTAGGGCGACATTGCAATTATCTCCTGTCAGCTATCAACAGGCAAATAAACCATCTCCTCCTGCGGCGGCTGCCAGTGAAACCAAGTCGAATCCACATCCACCGAGCTTGCCGCCTGAAGCCTTTTCTCCCAGTAATCAGGATAAGGGCCGCTGGCGCCATGTCTCTGCTTCGTCCCCGCCTCCTCAGCCGGGCACGAGCGAGCTTCTATCTCGCTCGAGCTGACTCTGGTGACTACAAAGTGCCTAGTCTTCGCCATTAAGGCGTAAGGCCGCTTGAGAAATATCCTGTCTCGGTCCCATGGCGGGCTTGACCCAATGCGCACCTCCAGGACGCTCAAATTTGTTAGCTGCTTGTGCAGACGTTTGAAGTCTGCGAGTGCAGCGTCGATGGTGGAGCCACTTCGTGGGGAGGGAAGTTGGTCAGTATCTCGCTGTTCGATGTCACGGTAGATGGTGAGATGATGGAGTTGCGGGAGATGCTTGCAGATGGTGTCCAGATACTCGTAGTACTGAGTCCACGTTAGTATCTGTCCCTCAAGGTAATGTGAGCGGCATACCTCAGAGTCCGAGAACGGCAGATCGACTGTGAAGTCCCTGAGCTGCGGACACGCCTTGCCAAGTGATCCGAGTAACTCCTGTGGAAATAGAGGTCGGTCTGGCAAGGGCCACGTAGGCGACGTCTCTTCGTGCAGCTCAAGTTTCCGGAGGTTGCAGCCGAGATGCTGAAACAGCTCTTCGTCGATCAGCCTGGTCCCGTTAATTAATGACAGGCTAGTGAGCGGCGGTATAGCAAGCAGACTGCGCTTTACGCTCTCAACGGAAGCCGAAGCCGGGCAGATTGGATGTGTGCACTCTCGTCCCGAGTCAAGTCTAAGCTGCAGCTTCTGCAATTTCGGGGAATGTTGGCTGTAGTAGGCAAGCAGCGTAGCACAGTCGGTGGTCAAGGCGGTAATGGTGGCTCCATCTACTGTCTGCGCCAGGTAAGAGGTATCACAATCGCACACACAAAAGTTCTCAACTGCCAGCGTCTCCAGTGTTATCGGCCGAAAATCTCGAGGAATCTTGGGTTTCAGCCAATCCAGCGATGCCACCGTCTGATAGCTCGACATCGCCATATTGGCCAGCGTATGCGGTGTACAGCTTTCGCTCCACATACGCCCAATCGCGCGGACTTTTAGCGAGCGTAATTTGGGACATTGGCGTACTAAGCTACCCAGCTTTTCCAGCAAGGAGAGGTCGGCACCGGGAACAAGCACCTCCAGACTGTTCAAGCATGCACTTAGAGATCCCAAGGTGGTAAGCGCGACTTGGTTGATGTACGGAGCATAAGACCACTGAGCCGTGCCTAAAGCGGCCTCGTTGCCTTCGATGCGGACTATGTAGGAGTGTTGAATGCTCAGAGCACGTACAAGCTCGGAGGGCATATTGGGGACGGCTCGCCACCTGCAAGCAGAGTTAGATGACGCCGTCATGATGCATGTGGCACATAAAATAGGAACAAACATACGTAAAGCTCTCAAGTCTCACTTCCCCCAACGCCCGGACCAAAAGTTCTACTACAGGCCAAGTAGCATCCGCTCTCCGATACCCCTCAGACCGCGTGGTAGAGAAGTACCCACCAGCGCGGTACGGATCAGGTCCTGGTGGCACTCTGGGGAAGGTACTCGGCATGTGGAAGTCCAAGTCCTGGAGATACCAGTCTTCGATGACGATGTGGTGGACTCGTTGGCGGAAAGTGATGTCTTTGATAAGGCGCTCCATTAGAGCCGAGCTGTGTTGTTTCGTACGTGGACTAATAAGGAGGGGCCCGAGGGAGTTGTCTAGGACTCGTTGGGCTAGGGAGTGCCATTTCCTGCATACGCGGGTAGAAGTGAGGAGGCTGGGTTTTGAGGTTGAGAGGAGCTGTAAGGGTGTTACGATGGCGATGTACCTAAGGGTATAGGGAAAGGCGGATATACCAAGTCGAAGATTGATAGAAGAAGGTCATCATTCAGGCGGTTCATGGCGGCTGTGGGCCCTATCTATGCTTCACAGATTCGACTGTATAGCTCTGTCTCCTTGGTCTTCCAGAGGATGAGAATTGTCATAGCATAGACGGTAATTTTACCTGTGCCTACGAGCGTGGCGCCGGCTGTGCCACAAACGGAAGCGCAGACAGCTGGCATGTTCCTTGTGAGCAGGAGACAATCATGCGCCGCGTCCACCTGCGAGGTGTTCGACGCGCGGTCAAAGGGCTTTCAAATAGTTCGTGTACTCTTGCTTGCGATGCGAGAAGAACCTAGTCGAGTCCATAGCCGGACATGGAGAAAGTGATCGAGGCTGATACTGAACCTGCGTGTCCTCGGCCAAGGGCTTTGGAGCTCCAGCCTGGGCAAACGGCGCCAGAATGACCTCTCGTCATATCCTACGGATGTCGTTGTCACATGAAAGCGTGCATGGCCACGAGAAGGTGAACGGTTTGCGGGTGTGGAGGCGCCACGAGTTCGGCGTTCGGCAAGCTCCAAGCGGCTGCCCTGCGATGATGACCCTGCATTTGAAAGCGACTCGCCTGCTCTCCCTCGACAAGACACAGCTTACAGCTTAACCTGAATGCTGCCATTCTTACAAAGGACACTGTTGATGATACTCGGTCATCGACATCAAAGACTTACGAAGCACCACCACCGCGACCGCATGACCGCATGACCCCATAAAACCCCGCCACCCAAACTAAACCACCGAAACGCCGCAAGCTCTCGTGACCTCATCCACCTCAACCCCCATCTCCACCACCACCACCACAACCATGGCGCGCGACCGCGACTCCGACGTCCCCCAACCCGGCCCCGCTCAGCTCTCCTCCCACGCCGGTCCCGACGAATGGCTCGCCCAAGCAAAGCTCTGCCGCTACCTGCCCGAAGCCGACATGAAGCGCCTCTGCGAAATCGTCAAAGAATGTCTCATGGAGGAGTCCAACATCCAGCCCGTAGCCGCTCCAGTCACGGTTTGCGGAGATATACACGGCCAGTTCTACGATTTACTCGAGTTATTCCACGTAGCGGGTGGAATGCCTGGGGAGGCGGAGGAGAGGGCTGCTGCTGCTGCGCAAAGTGTCAAGAGTCCGAGTAGAGAGGGAACAGGGAAGAAGGCTAGTGCGGTGATAAATGCCGCCGACTTGGAACCGCCGACGCAGATATCTGATCCGAAGGTCAGGAAGAAGATGAAGAGGCGGTTTCAGAGGGATTCCGCCTACACTAGCGCGGCTTCCAACGACGGCTCAGAACCGGGAGAAGGAGGGGATGAGGAGGAGACGAGGGGCAGGATGAGGAGTAGGAGTATGGGCCAGCAAGACGATGACGAAGAGTACGAGGAGGAAGAGGATGGGAGTGAAGATAGCGGTGTGGGTGTCAGGAGTCCGGGACCGAGTCGGAGTAAGAGTACGGCGAAGAACGACCATGCGAATGGGAATCAGAATTTCATCTTTTTGGGGGATTTTGTTGACCGGGGGTACTTCTCTCTTGAGACGTTCACGCTCTTGATGTGTTTGAAGGCGAAGTATCCCGACAAAGTGACCCTGGTGCGAGGGAACCACGAATCCCGCCAAATCACTCAGGTCTATGGTTTCTACGAGGAATGCCAGCAAAAGTACGGGAACGCATCGGTTTGGAAGTCTTGCTGTCAGGTTTTCGACTTTTTGGCTCTGGCGGCTGTTATCGATGGGAAGGTTCTGTGCGTGCATGGAGGGCTATCACCTGAGATCAGAACGCTCGACCAGATCCGCGTCGTAGCCCGAGCGCAAGAGATCCCGCACGAGGGAGCTTTTTGCGACTTAGTATGGTCCGATCCCGAAGACGTCGAGACTTGGGCCGTTTCACCCCGAGGAGCTGGGTGGTTGTTTGGGGATAAAGTGTCCTCTGAGGTCCGTAACCCCTTCCCTTCCCTTCCTCCTCTCAACCCCTTTCATGAACTAACACCGACGCTTTCGATAGTTCAATCACGTAAACAACCTCCAACTCATAGCCCGCGCCCACCAGCTCGTCAACGAGGGGTACAAGTACCATTTCCCTTCCCAGGATGTGGTCACAGTCTGGTCCGCACCGAACTACTGCTACAGATGTGGCAACGTGGCCTCCATCATGACACTGGGCGAAGATCTGGAGCCTGACTTCAAGATCTTTTCGGCGGTGCCTGATCATCGGAGGGCGGTTCCTGCGGGGAGGGGTGGGAGGGGGGAGTATTTTCTGTAAGTTGACTCTTTGCCCCTTTTTAGACGGTCGTTTCGGCAAAGACTGGCGAGCGACCGGTCAGCGGCGTGATGGAGTGATAGGCACGACGACGGTTGTGTACGATATGGGCTTCACGAGGAGCAGGCGGGCATTGGTGGCGTAAGGTGCGTATGGCTTTGCGCTTCCGGCTAGCCGGCATGCGGGATCTTGTGTTTGGGGAGGGGGGTGTACATTACCTACATTACTTACAACAGAAATGAGACGCGGATGATACCCAGGTCTATTTTATTTGTCCTCGACTTCGTCCGCTTGCCTCATGGAGTCAGCTTCGACGAGGACGTGGGCTTTCGATATCCATCATGCCTTGGTGGCTGCGTTGGCCATGGAAGGAGGTATACAGAAAGTACATTTCGCACTATGGTACTTCCGCCTTCGCCAAGTCGCCAAGTTCGACGTGTACTGGCCATCTCATCACACCTCGGCTCTCCCGACTTGTCGAGGCCTTTGAAAGCAGGAGATGTCGCCCCGTTCATGGAGTATCTACTCCGCTGGTGAAGTGACGAGTGATATCCAAGAACGGCCTTAAACCACCTATGGAACGCTGTTGAGGCTGCCCGTCGTAAAGAAGCTCCGGACTGTCCGCATTCAGACGGGAACCGGGAACTTCAACTCGGAGGTACTATTGAACACAACGCCGAGCGTGTGGACGGCCGCCCTGTCATTTTAGGCTGCTGGGACATTGTTGGAGCCTCAGTGCGGCTGCGGGCGCACGGGGGTCTCGACTAGAAAGCCAGGAGATGCGTGACCCGATCGGGCAGTATCGAGGTGACAGGTTCCTGACGCATGACTCTCACTATGTCAAAGTCTTGGGCGTCCGTCACCAATGCGGATTCTGGCGAGCTGCGGCCATGCCGCTTCTTGGTCTTCTGTCTTTTTGTGTGAGGGTGGGTCGTCCGCGGTGGATGTATCTCGATTCTCGGCGATACTTGGCTCATGGCAATGGCCTCGGAGCATTCGCCGTCGCTCGTGTTGTAGTCCACGTCGTCGTGTCAGAGGTAGGGAAAGACCATAACTGGATTTTGTATCCTTGAATGCCGGTTCTGGGTGAGCTACGGACATAGGTCCTGTAGCGACATGTCGTTGAGCTTGCTACTATATGTAGATAGCATCACGTACAATCCAGTTCCATGGGCACTTGAGTGACTCGGAGGTGGCTTTGGACTTGATGTACAGTGCGGGCAATGTAGATATCCGCTCTTCATGTTCGGATATGGTCTGTAAGTTGTATCTACATACTAGCAGTAGATGGATGGTGCTTAGCCCTCCAGGCCGCTTGGAACGACGTTCCGGGTACTCCAAATGTTGTTAGAACAAGGCTGTGAGCACGTAGGCTAGTACTCGCTAACTCAAACTCCCTCTAGTTGCACAATCTAGCGTCCAGTGGCAATGGGCTATGGAGCCCGACTCTCATCGAATAGCGTTCCATACTAGCCCCAACGATGGATGGACAAGGCTGTGTAAACAGCGAACACAGGCTAGTACTCACTAACGCTTACTCCCTCTAGCTGCTTGCACCTAGCCGCCTGTGGCCGTGAGATATACCATATGAAACAGACGGTGCTCAGGCGTGCCACCATGCTTTGCATTCCATACTAGTCCGACAAGGCTGTGGTA
>JAKLLW010001057.1:0-19428 GCA_022814695.1 Neocatenulostroma microsporum | reverse complement strand
ATGTCTTGCGAGGCAGCTGTGCCGGGACGTGTGGCAGCGGTGGCAGGCCTGCTGCTGTCATGTTGTCGCACCCCTTCGAGAGAACCTATACTGGGTTGTCGCCGGGGCTCCACTGCCTCTGTTTCTTTCCCGTGCGCTTCAGTTGGGGATGCGCCTCCGTCGCCTACACCTCCCACACCAGCCTCAATCTCCTTCTCCTCTTCTTCACTCATGTTTTCTGACTCTCTCTGCTCAGTAGAGCCTCATTCCTTACTCCTAGCACCCTAATACTCCCGACAACCCCCTCTTGCTTGTGATCGAGATAAGAACGCGTTGAAGGAAGAAGCGAGAAGAAGAGACTGTGAAGACTTTACCGTAGCGCACAGTGCACTCGGAGCACTCGGAGGTGGCATGTTGTAGGCCCACATGGCTCAATGGTGCCCCTGGATCCCCAGAATGATGTGTGGACTAAGGTCGAAGATGGTATGGTGATACACAGTCCCGATCACATCCGGCGGAGATGGCGCCGATCGTGTCACCGTGTGGTTGACAAAAAGTAGAGCCGAGTCACTTCGCACATGTCCACACACATCACAGATATCAAAAGTTTCAGAGCCATCGGATGCTCGATGTGGCGATCTATGGTAGTTGGGAGTATTGCGCTGTGAGAACCAGAACCATCAGCAGTCGCCCAGAAGGAGGTTACTGAGGAAACCAAAGCGATGAACGATCCTCTCCGAGACGTTGCGATTATAGGCGCTGGCCTAGGTGTAAGTCGATCTCGATATCTCTTTCTTCTTTTCTCGCAACTGATAGCAGGCGACAAGGGGTGCGCTCTTGCTCTGGCATTGTCCGCCCACGGTGTAAAGGTCACACTCTATGAGTCCAGAGAGCCAGGAGCGGCCGTCTTCACTTCCGGCGTTGTCTTGACACCCAATGGCCTCCGACTCTTGGACCGACTAGGCGTTTTTGCTCGAATTAAGGATCGATGCTACTTACAAGACGAGATATCGCACCTTCAAGAACGACCGGGATGAGACCATACGAAAGAACGTCGTGGCCGACGAGTCTCTTTACAGCTACTGTAATCACCGCATATGGCGGAAGACCCTGTTGGACGAGATGAGGCAGATGCTTGCTGAGCGTTCTATACCTATCCGCTACGAGTCGAAGTTCAAAGGCACTGTGTCTGATCGATCAGACGGTGTCACGTTCAAGGTGAACAACGAAGAGCTTCGAGCGTCACTTCTTCTTGGTTCAGACGGCATCTACAGCCAAGTGCGCAAGCATCTGGATCCCGAGATAATGCCAGAGTACACAGGCATCGTTGGAGTCCTCTCTCATATCAAGCGAGCTTCCGTTGCGTGGCCCTACGAAGACTACGAGCGCAACTGCACAATCCAAGGCAAGCCGGGAGCACTCTTCTTCATCCCTGAAGATCCAGCTGCGTAGGACATCATGATCGGCATGCAAGTCCAGTATCCGCAGCAATCGCGGGAAGACTTGGAATGTCTACAAGCGGACAAGGACAAGCTCGTCGGCTTCTACAGGAAAGACTACGACGCCTGGGGCCCAACTGCAAGGAGTATCATTGACAGTGTTAGTGCGACTAAGGAGACGTGCTTCATCTGGCCATACCTGCGCATGCCGAAGCTGCAAAGATGGTACAGCAGCACTGGACGGGTTGTGCTTATGGGAGACGGCGCTCACGCGCTGCCCCCGTCGAGCGGCCAAGGGATCAATCAAGCCCTCGAGGACGGCTACTCGTTGACCATGCTGCTCGCCTCGGTCAGCAGTCACTCCGCTACTGGGAACGGAAACAACGATGACAATACCAAGCTCTTGGAAGCACTGTCATATTGGCGGGAAATGCGCCAGAGCAGAGTTGATGCAGTATATGATTGGGCGACAAATGCTACAAACGTACAGCGCTTGCCAGAAGTGGAGAGAAAGAGACTGATGGCTGAAGGCAAGATCAAGGAGGGCAAGGCTGGCGAAGGCGATGATATGAGTTGGCTGTATGCCCCAACCCTGGAAGAGGACGTCAAGGCATGGATCGAGTACAGGCCAAAATGAAGCGAAGTGGCTCTATTGTAATGGTACAATGTTCTTTACTGAATGTAGGTCTTACGCTACGACCTCCATAGGATCGGCAGTCTCCACATCCATCCCGTCCGTTGCTGTCGTGATTGCGCTTTCGAAGAGCTTCATAGCATCATCATTCTGCTTCTGCAAGTCGGCGTTGTTCGTGAAAGCGGCAGCACCGCCGAAGAACTGCTTCATTCTCGTAGGGTCTTCATGCATGCCGTCTTCGGCGTAGGCATAAACTCTGCCGAACTGTCTCGCCAGATCAACCACAGCCTGGGAGCGCGGTCTTCGCGTAGCGTCGTATGCCGAGAACGCTGCTCCGATCTGATCAGGCGAAGTTACTTTCGAGAACAGGTAATCAAGCACAGCCGCGTCCTCTAGCGCCTGCGCAGCACCATTCCCGGCGAAAGGCATACTCGCGTGTGCGGCATCACCCATCATGGCGACTTTGCTCTTGAAGTACGTGGGCGCATGGTCGTGATCTGCTGCAGTCCAGGAGGCGCTGGTATCCCGTGCCACCATCCTGACGATCTTCTGAGCGTCCTCACTGTAGTCCTTGTACATATCTGGATCCAGCGGCGGTGCCTCGCCAGACTCTGAGAACTTCGCACCTTTCACTGCCACGCCTGCACTTAGTCTTGTGCCTTTGTTCAAGGGTATGCAATTGACGTGACCTCGAGGGCCGAGTAGAATGGGTACTGTCTGCGTCCATTTGGGGTTGATATGCTGTTTCGCGAAGTCCGCAGAAACCATTGTGCGGTAGACCTGCCAACCGTCATGATTGACTGGCTCTGTCGCAGGATGATCGGGTCCAAGGATGTACCTTCTCGTCGCGCTGTGGATGCCATCTGCGCCTAGCATGCAATCTGCTTTTGCTTCGCTGCCATCCTTGAACTTTATCCGCACGCCGTCCCCGCTCTCGTCTATGCTCTCTAACCGCTTGTCAAAGCTGATGTTCTCTTTCGGCACCAGTGCCAACAGCCCATCCAGAAGATCCGCTCTGCTGACAGTCTTCCTGCCCTTCGCCTTGCCCAGCTCTGCCACAAGCTCGCCTTGATTCGGTCCCTGAGCCAGTATGACTTCCGTAGACATGACCTGGTCTTCCTCGCCCATTTCCAGAGCCTTGTCGAAGTAGGCTTGCCGTACTTCAGGCCCGATCAAGGTCATGGCTTTGATAGCGTTCATGTGAAGCGCCAGACCTGCTCCTACGTCTTTGTATGCGGGCACGCTCTCGTAGATATGGAAGTCGATGTTGTCTTTCTTCTTCAACCCAGCACCTAGAGCTAGGCCAGCAATACCACCGCCCACAATGGCTATGCTGATCTTCTTGTTTTCTGCCATGTTGGAGAGGAAATGCTGCTAGAAGTGAAGAGCCAAGGAGATGGTACACGACAGGTCTCGCAATGAATGGAGAAGAAACGGTCAGTATACCTACGGATCCTACAGTGTGCACATGGCTCAACGCCGAAAGAGATGCTGTAGAACAGCTCGAAGCAGTTAAAGTTGGCTTGTTCCTGCATTGATGCCGTCATGAAGCGGAAGTGGTGAGGTTGTTGTCCGATGTGGATACTGCTGGCCAAACAGACTGTTTGCAACCACATGTGCCACATACGCTTCGGTGTGGAAATACTTACACTCATAGACACATTGAATAAACCGTTCTGTTCAGCACCGCTCTATATACGTAGATACAACATGTATGCTACCTCATCTCATGCGCCATATCATCATATCCTTACCCACATATTGTACAGTTCATATCCCTCATCTGTCGAATCACCACGCCGTCAACGATCTCGGGCCTAGTCAAGGAACCCCTCCTGGTTATCAGTATGCCTGTGCCTAAGACTCCCCAACCTCCTCTTGATACTTCCTGTTGCATTCTTCAGACTGTGAGACGCCGGCTGGCTGTCACGAGGCATATTCTTAAGCTCCAAGTCCACGTACTTGCCCTCGTCGCCCGCAATATCTCTCGGGTCTCGAGTATCAAGCGTCCCATCGCGCTGAGCCTTGTGGTAGGCTCTGTCAATACCCGCACGATCCTCCATTTCGATTCCATTGTCGTCAATCTTGTGGGCCTGGAGTGCGCGGTCCAGGGTGAAAGAGGGCTCGGATTGACCTTTCAGGTCTTCTGGGTCGTATTTCTGTAGCACTGCGGTTAGCCACCATTCTTACCCCAATGAACAATAAAGAGATGGTAGACTTACGGTTCCACCCCACCGCTTGTATCCAGCATCAGTCATCCCCTCGTGCATCAAATCCGTTCCCTCTTCGTAGTTGTACGTCCTCCCAAACTGATCCGACTGACCCGGCGGCACTACCGCCACCCCATCCAAAGGCTTATGCTTGTCCAGAGCATCCTTAACATGCTCCCTCGGCGTAGCCTTCAATGCTTCCTCGTTGGAGCTCTTGAGAGCAGCAATGGGCGCATCTCTCGGATCAGAGTTCCTCGCCAACAACGCCGCATCGTATGGCCCTTCGTGGTGGTACGCTCGACCGCCCAAAGCGGGATCAAGACGGTCAATCACGTCTGCGCCGGGCATATGGCGCTTGTTCAGGTGAGGAGAGCGATCGGCTTTCTTGGAGCCGCGACGGATGACATCAAGCGGCTTGACCGAGTCGTCGCCCGGGTAGCGCTCCTTAAGCGAACTTGAACGGCGAGCTCGTCC
Organism: Neocatenulostroma microsporum; assembly: GCA_022814695.1. Classification (NCBI taxonomy): domain Eukaryota; kingdom Fungi; phylum Ascomycota; class Dothideomycetes; order Mycosphaerellales; family Teratosphaeriaceae; genus Neocatenulostroma; species Neocatenulostroma microsporum. The sequence goes on along the minus strand of JAKLLW010001057.1, from coordinate 14,692 downwards.
AGTACCGCTGCCACTTGCTCTGGCCTCATCGCGGAGCTCGTAGACGGGTGGTCGGGCACCAGAGCCGGAGCGGCGTATTGGCTGGTCGCCGAAGGCCTTGTTGCGGTAGTCTGGGAAGCCTTCGGTCTCATGCTGACGGCTGGGCGAGGAGTTGCCGTCAAGACTCTCGCGGAAAGGGTTGCGGGAGCCTAGAGAAGAGCGGGGAGACGCTTCCTTGACTTGCGTTGTGGTGGTTGTAGGCTGCTTTGAGGACATAGCTGGGTAAGAAGACTCTGTAGCTGTAACGGTCGGTTGCTTGGATGCGCCGGTCGATGATGGCTTGGGCGCAAAGGTCGAGCCGAAGTGAGAGCCTGGTCCTGTGTCTGCGGAGGGTTCTGGCTCGTTGAAAGGGTCAATCAACATGGCTGTAGGAAGTAGATGTTAGTATTTGGTCTCAGCATGATCGTTTCGATACGGTGAAACATGTACCCTGAGCCTCCTTGGAATCTGCTGCTGCCATCTTGTCGGTTGGCTGTCTTCTCCCTGGTGATCCGGGTAGTCCAGTGGCTCGAAATGTGCGGCAAGAGTCGCAGAGCACCGGAAGCGGATCATGGGAGTATATCAACGCGCGGCAACCCACGCATCCTTCGGAAGTAGGAGCTTGCCATTTTTGCGAACCAACGTCATTGGCCTGTGCCTGAGCGATGACGCGCCATACTTTCCGGCTGCACTATTATAGTTGACCTGCATTATCACGCATACAACGTTGTGCAAGCGAGATTATTACAGCCTTACAACCAGCCTGCTATGGCACTCGTCAGCTACTCGGACTCCGAAGACGACGAGAAGCCGGCGATAGCGAGCCCAGCTAAGAAGAAACGCAAGGTTGAACAAGAGCTGCCTCCTCTGCCAACCGCCTTCCGCGACTTGTATTCGTCAACCGTCAGAACGAGCACGCAAGATGATCCGGCGTTGCACGGCGGACGTAAGAGGGTGACGCCGCATGTGGAGGGTAACTGGCCTACGCATGTTTACCTTGAGTGTAAGTCCGGATCCTGCTTCCCATAGTATGGCAAGGTAAGTCGCTGATTCGTATTGAGGGCATCCTGAGGCCAAAGAATATGAGCAACTGTCTTCACTGATCGACAAGCAAGCGGAGCAGCAGCCCGGAGGCAAGAACGCTGGAATACACAGCCTTCTGCACAACGACTTGGGTGTCACTCAGCCACTACATGTCTCCTTATCAAGACCTCTGGTGCTCAAAACAGACCAGCGGGGAAGCTTTCTCGATCAACTCCGGAAAGCCATATCGAGTAGTGGCATACGAGCCTTTGACTGCGCATCAGATGCACTCAAATGGCATCCGAACGAGACGTCCACGCGATGGTTTTTGGTGTTGCGGTTGCAGCAGCCAGAGAAGGACGAGCTTAGCAAACTATTGATTGCTTGCAATGGTGTTGCCGACGTATTTGGACAGCCGATGCTCTATCGGGAAACACATTCGACAAAGTCAAGGAACCTTACGATTGATGAGGGTAAAGGGAAATTTCACATCAGCATCGCTTGGTCGCTGGAAGATCCCGCAACAACGCACGGTTTGGTAGTCGACGATACAAGGCTGGAGAAAGGACATCAGGCTGCAGACAAAACGACTGTGCTCGAGGACGCGAAGCAAGTCAATGTTTCCTTCTCCGAAGTCAAGGTGCGGATCGGACAGGATGTCACCACTTTGCCGTTGCCAGCGCGAAGGACGAGCAAGAAGGCTCTGTTTGGCTGATGCCGGCAATCAACGGCCATAAATTGGGCAAACGGTGATCCCAAGACCATTGATTGCTGCATAGAACCACAGCACGTCCGATGATGCGAGCTTCGTAACTGGCATTCGTCGGTCACTGGCGCATGCTTCAGTGCCCAGGTGCATGCAACCTGCTACAGCGTATATAGCAGCATTGGTCACTGCGATACTTCCACATACACGTCTGTTTTGCTATACTTACGCTGATCCACCAATCCTCTACCCTGCTCACATACCACATCCGCATACCTCAGGGCTCAGAAGCCAGAACACACATTGGCATCGCAACCATGAACGACTGCATCAACATCAACAGCGAGGCCATTGAAGCCTGGGAACTCGCTCACACGAACGTTGTCGATGTCCATAGTGACACCGGAGACATTCCATTAACAACCAGCGAATTGACATCAAACAACGCGAGCACCAGCGCCCTTCCCATCGACCTCAACCAACCGGAGTCCACAGACGGCGAGTCCAGCTGCTTATGGCCGGTTTTCCATTCGGAGCAAGACCGCACATTCAAACTTGACGATTTCCGCTTAGACCGGGACTCGCAAATAACCGCGGATGTTGTTCATTCTCTCCCAATCGTTGAGGCGAACGGTGTCAGCTTCGAAGGCGTACCGCTGGATGGGCTAGAACCTGAATACGAAGGTGAAGTCGATTTCGAAGTCAATGACCACGATGTCGATTACAGTTACAGTGGCGATTCTGTACACACAGGGTCACCTCTAGCACTTCAAAATCCGCCGGCGACGGTTTCGGGAGCGCCACCATCTCCCACCTGCAACGCAAAAGCAGTGTGGGAGGAGCAACTCATCGACGAACCCATGACAGCATGTATCGCCAGGCTATCGAACGACCCGAGCGACTCTGCTCAGGCTCTTCCCTTAGCACCATCACCGCCTACCCCAGAGCCTGACGGACCTGGCGAAAGAGAAGAAGACGAGGATCCGCTGGACGATATCGGGGCTTGGATGTGGCCTTGGCCGTGAGGTCAAAATGTTAGTAGGGCAGTTGTGGGCATAATGGGGCACTTTATGATACAATGTACCCCCTTCGGTGGCGCGAAGCCCAACGCGAGGAAGGCGGTCGGTAGTATATACCCTTTTGTGTGGCGTTAGGATGGATGGCTTGTACGGTATCACTACCTAGCTTTCGGCAGGGCAATGAGTTCACGTTTCACGCGTCCCTCACCACAGCTTAAGAATAGGGCACTAACTCCAAGTTTGAGTGACACATCGGGTTATTTCCTTTCGATGTTCATCTTGTGTGTTCGTGGTAGTCCTCAGTCTACTGATGGCCGCTACGCGCTACGGCGGCTTAAGCGCACTTGCAGATATGTGAGAAATTCTTTGCCTTTCTCCGTAACGCCAAGCGCTTTTGAAGAGTCCATCGGATCATAAACTCGCTCCCAAGACGCTGAAGAAGCATAGTGAGGACGAGATGACAATGCTCATAGTGCAATACCGTGGGAGACGTATGTTTTTTGCATCGCATATCTCCAGTTCTGTACATTCATGTTATCAACTCCTACATACTTCCTATATGCACCTCCCGCAACTTTCCAGCTCAACTACGACTGCGTAGGCATATTAACCTTCGCCCTCGTAGACACCGCATCCTGCGAGCTCCAGAACGAAGTCACAGTCTTCTGCTGCGTGTAAAACTGCATCCCCGGCTTGCCGTAGAAAGTATTCGCTCCACCTCCCGCCACTGACTTCTTGTTTCCAGTGAAGCTGAACATGGGGAGTGGTACGGGAATGGGTACGTTGATGCCAACCTGACCGGCCTCGATCTCCTTCTGGAATCTTTGCGCGGTGGCGCCGGAGGAAGTGAAGATCGCGACACCATTGCCGTATTCGTTCGAGTTGATGAGGTTGACGGCATCTTCGTAGGTCTCGACGTTGAGGCACACCAGGACGGGGCCGAAGATCTCCTCCTTGTAGCAAGTCATGTCCTTCGTCACGTTGGCGATGATCGTTGGGCCGACCTATGCATTACCAAGTCAGTGGTTGGCGCTCTGGCAGAAGCCAGCTCGTTTGCAGTTCACTCACCCAGTTGCCATTAGGATACTTGCTAGGCTTCTTCCCCCTCCCATCCAACACAATCGTCGCCCCCTCCTTCTCCGCACTCGCAATAAGCCCCTCAATCCTCTCCTTCGCTTGCGGAGAAATAACCGGACCAAGATCAGTGCCCTCCTCAAACCCACCATTCATGCTCAACTCCTTGGCCCTCTCCGCAATCTCCGGCGCCCAGTCTTTCGTCTCACCCACCAAGACCAAAGTAGAAAGAGCCATACACCTCTGCCCTGCAGCGCCAAAAGCCGCACCAGCGATAGCGTTTAGAGCGTGGTTCTTATTGCAGTCGGGAAGTACAGCTGCATGGTTCTTCGCTCCCAGGTTGGCTTGCACGCGTTTCCCGTTCGCCGAGGCGCGTTGGTAGATGTACTCTCCAGCCTTGTTTGAGCCGACGAAGGAGATAGCTTTGATGCGGGGCTCGTCGAGGATGAAGTCTACCGTCTTTGCTGAGCCGTGGATGATGTTTACGACGCCTGGTGGGAAACCTGCCTTTTCGGCGAGTTCGGCGAGGATCATGGTGGCGCCTGGGTCGCGCTCAGAGGGCTTGATGATGCAGGTGTTGCCGCAGACTGTTGCGATGGGAATTGTCCAGAGAGGGATCATGGCCGGGAAGTTGAAGGGGCAGATGGCTGCTACTACGCCCAAGGGTTCGCGGTAGCTGCGGGTCTCCATGTCTTTCGCTACCTCTAGCACTTCGCCTTGGATTTGGGTAGTGATACCGCAGGCTGTCTCCGCGACTTGTAGGCCACGTAGGACATCTCCCTTAGCGTCCGCGAAGGTCTTGCCTTGCTCCAATGTAATGGAGGCGGCAAGTCTGTCCCAGTGTTCCCGGATCAGAGCGACGTACTTGAACATGATCTGCTGTCTCGCCAACACACTCATCGCCTTCCATGCCGGGAACGCCTTCTCCGCGCTATCAACCGCGGCAGTCATCTCTTGCTCCGTATTCTGCGGGACACGGGTAACGAGGTTGTTGGTCGCCGGGTCATACAGATCGATCCATTGTGTAGCTTGAGACGGGACGAGCTTGTTGTCGACGAACATCTGCGTGTCGACTGGTTCAGGGATCTGGTCATGGCTAGTCGGGTACGAGGAAGGCGAAGAGTTGGTCGAAGTCGTCGCTGCCGCGGTGGCTTGTTGGAGGTGGGAGGTGGTGGCTTGGAGACGACGGACAGCCGTTTGCGAGACGTTTCGTGATTGAGGCATTCTGCAGCTTCGGGCTACTGCTGGGCGGAGAGTGAGGGATTGGAGGCTTCGTGTCGAGATGGCTCGCCTGGCGGCCATGGCTGGGTTGGAAGCTTGCAAGCTGTTGCTGCTGTTATCCGTTCACCCGGTTGACTTCAAGATGGAGATTGTCGTCTATTGAAAGGAGCAGTGGTGCAGAAACAAGATGTCCTACAATGGCGGCGAGAGCAAGCACCGGATATAGTTCCCCGCATACAATGTTTACCGCTTAAGAAGCTACGCCGGCCGAGGTCGGATGGGCAAGCACGACTCGCGGGCAAGGCTGAGAAATAGCGCTGTTCTCCGACAGAGTCAACACCGTTTGATCGGTATACATTCTGTACTTCAAGAACTACGACTATACGATACAGCATCCCATGCCTCCTCGCTCAACCTCAACCCGAATACCCTCCTTCTCCACGCCCCCCTCCCTGCGTCTTCATAAACTCCCCAATCTTCCCAAAAAACTCCATCGTATACCCCGAATCCACAAACTCCTGCACCCTCACCAACTTCTCCCCACTCTCATCAAAGTAGAAGAAGAACACATACTCATTCTCATAAGCCCCAATAGGGCTCACAGCCGTACCCTTCACATGCACAGTACTAACCCTCTGCTCCGGGTCATGCGCCCACTTCACTGGCTCAAGCTACACCAACCATCAGCCTCACGTCCATCATTCCTCCACCTCACCTCACCTCACACAAGACAATCTCTAAGAACGGAGGAAGAAGAGCTTACATGAACATCCTTCAACAACCCCGCAGCCTTCCTAACATGCTCCGCATACTCCTCATTCCCCATCTCCATCTCCACGCCCATAGCCTTAGCAATACTCGTCGGATGGACCGTCTGCTTGCATTCCGGCGTCCTGAGCCTCAGGAGGCCATCTACTGTTCCTTCGTTGTAGCCTGCCATAACAGCCTCAGCTGTGCGTTTCTGAGTCTCTAGGTACGAAGACATATTGTCTGAGTCTGAAGCAGGAGTCGGAGCTGAGGTAGCGGTGGTATTGGTGGGGAGGAAAGGAGATGGAGTGGCTTGAACGGTTGGATGGACGTGAAGAGTTTCCTTTTTGTTATGTATGAACATTGCTAAAAGGTACTGCTTACTGCAGGGCCGCCTACCTTATGTATGTAAGACCAAGGTTGATTGGGGGCCTTATGTACCTCGCATTCGTCTGGATGCGACTGCTTACTCCACGTCGGCAGACGCGCTCTCCAAATGAACGTGCATTGCTGGAGTAAGCCCTTGTAAGGATGCTCATTAGGCCACCAGTGCCATAGGCAAGGATCGGCCCCGAAAAGCGTGGGAGTACGACAGAGCTGAAAGGGCTGAGAGGTGAGGTGTCAATTGGCAATTCGCTTTCCATGTTTCTACACACGCAAACAATAACACGGCCAGTAAGCTACCAAGAGATCCCACCAGCCAGCTTGCAACTCACCGCGCCTAGTGATATCTTTGTAAACCCGTAGCACTTCTCAACTCTCGCAACACAACATCCTTGTGGCGCCTACTGCGCACCGCTCCTCGTCGACCGCTTGTTGGCCTCGTCCTTTGCCTTCTCCGTACCACTCGTCACCGCATCCGCAACTTGGTCCTTGACCTCCTGCGCCTTGGCCTTAGCCTGCTGCGTCTTCTCGTTGATCTGCTCTTTGCTCGGTGCAGCCTTGGCACCACCACCAAGCACACCAGCCAAAAGCAGCAAGATCGAGATAACACCAACAGCACCAGCGGCAGCGACCTCAGGCACGAAACGAACAGCCTCCATAGGGTCACGCTTAGCGATCTCCATGAAGAGGCCGACCTTCTCCTTGACGTAGAGGACCGGGTCGTCCATGAACTCGAGGTCCATTGGGCTCTTGGGGGCCTTCTTCTCGTCTGGCTTGGGCTTGTCCTTCTCTTCTTCGGCCTTCTCGACCTTGACCTTGACGTCGAAGGTCTCCTCTTTCAGGGCCTCGGCGTCAGCCTCGGAGTGGCCGATGTAGATGTTGTCAAACAAGATGTCGTTCTGCATGGTCCAGAGTTCGAAGCCGATCTGTAGCAGTCATGTCAGCAAAGTTATCTTTGTTCAGATGGGAGTCAGGTAGTCGCGACTTACAGCGCCCATGGGCTCGAAGTTGGCAGGTGTCTTGTCCTCGAAGTAATCCGGGTTGGCGATCTTGCGAGGGGCCCAGACACCCTTGTAGGCCGGGTTGTCGATCTGAGGCGCAGTCCACTTGCCCTTGTACTCAGGGTTGCGCATCATGGGCTTCTCCCATGGGCCACAGCCAGATGCCTCCTCGCACTTCGGGTTGGAGACCATCGGTGGGATCCAGTCGCCATCCTCCTCGTCATCCCAGTCCTCTGGCTTCTCGGCCTCTGGGTCAGGGATCATGCTCGGCTCATCCTCGAGCCAGTCGTCGGGCTTGGTGGCCTCCTCGTCGACAATCTCGAATGGCGCGTCCTCGTCCCAGTCAGCTGGCTTCTTGGCCTCTGGGTCGGCGATCTTTGGGTCCTCAACCCAGTCGGATGGCTTCTCGTCCTTCGGATCGTCGATCTCCTTCTCAGGGTTGACAGCTGGGCTGAAATCCTCGAGGAGCGAACCGTTCTTGACACTGCCGCCGTCGATCTTCATCTCGAAGGTCTGGTCTGGATGGACGATGAGGGTGTAGAGAGAGGTGGTCTTGGTGATACGGGCGGCCGGCGGGCTCTTAAGGTGCTTCTCCTCGTACTCGCCGGTCTTCGGGTTCTTGTGTCGGAAGATGAAGTGGACCTTGTTGGTGGAGCCGCACTTGTCGGGACCGAACATGATGATGTATGGAGACGCGTTGGAGAACTCCTCGGCGTGGAGGGCCTTGTTGTCCTGGAGGAGCTTCATGTAGGCTCCACCGCACTCGAGGCCGGCCTGCGGCTTGACTTCATATTGAACAACGAGGGTCTCGCCCTTGTTGCTGATGGCCTTGGGGAACTTGGCGGAGATGGCATGGTGAGCAGCCTTGTCCTTGAGGACGAGACCCTTGTCGCCCTCAATGCCCCGAAGGACAGTTGGCTCTTCCACGTTCCATGTGCCAACAAACGCCCACTCCTCCTCGGTGTTCTCCTTCTTCGCGTGGGAAGCTTGCCATCTGCTGTCCCAGTCGTCGGTAAATTGCTCGAGGAAGGGAGCCTTCAATGTGGTGGGCTGAATGAGCTGTTAGCATGTGAAGCCTTGTCTGAAACATTGGTGATACGTACTGTGAAGGTCGGCTTGTTGACCGCCGACGAAGTGACAGACTCAACAGCTGAGCCAACTGAGCTCGAGGCCTCAGTTGCTGCTGAGTTCAGAGACTCGAGAGGGTCTGCAGCATCGTCTGCTTGTGCAATGGCCGCATAGCAGCCGAGCGCGAGAAGGGCGGTGACACGCATGATCGCGGTGTTTGCACCTTGGAAAGAAAAGATGAACAAGAAGCTGTACCAAGAGCAGGAAAGTGTCTTGGGAACTGCTAATGTTTCTGGACAAGTTGCGGGTTTTGTATGCTCGGTGGATCACAATGTGAAGATGCCAGCTTTCAATGCAGGGAGCTGGAGGAGGAACTGTTCCGCGAAGGCCCATGCGCTCTCACGTGAACGATACCGATATAGGAAGGTGTGAAGGTTCTATGAAAGAATGGGAAGCAAAGTATGCAGGCACAGCATCTACTAGAGAGACGGAAGGCAGAGAGTGTTTTTTGCACATGGTGTCAAGGATATTAGCTATAGCTATAATACACATGCCATAGAGTCATCTTTCACGGCTTCATCCTTCACCTGCGCTGCGGCGACCTTCCAAGAAGCTCATTGTACGCTGCGTAGATCGTGGCAAGCATGCAACAAAGATCGCCATTGTCCAAGACCTGCATCAAGTGCATCCAGCGAGTTCCCGCCACTTCTAATATTGGGCCTGCTTGCTCTGAATCTTCACTCCACTGCTTTCCATGCCCGCTTTAAACGCATCTTTCGCGTCGACCGCCGGCTTCTTCTCATTTGCAGGCTCTTCCTTCTTCACCAAGCTGTCGAACAGCATCTTCTCCACCATCTTCTCGCCATCCTTCTCGACGGCTTTCTCATCCGCCGCAGAAGCACCCTCGCCAGCGACACGCTCGTCGAGCGCAAGCTTCGATTCGCCGAGAGCATGGATCTGCTCTTCGATCGTGCCTTTGCTAACCAGCCTTACGACTTCGACGTCGCGGGTTTGACCGACACGGTGAGCGCGATTCTCAGCTTGGATGTCGTCCTGCGGGTTGAAACCAGAATCGAAAATGATGACCTTGTTCGCCGCGGCCAAGTTGATGCCCGCTCCGCCTGCCTTTGTCGATAGCATAAACACGGGGATCGATGTGTCCTCGTAGAATTGATCTATCATGCTCTGGCGGACCTCCATTTTCGTGGTGCCGTCCAGCCGCATGAACTTGATGGCCATTGTCTCCAGTACAGCTTCCAGAATGTCCATTAGCGTAGTGAACTGCGAGAAGACCAGCACACGATCGCCGTTTGCAGCGTAGGCGGAGACGAGCTTCTTGAACTCTTGAACCTTGCCACAATCCATCCACTCCTCCTTTTTGAGCGCGAACTTGCGGAGGTAGTCTCGCTCGTAGCAGAACTTGTGCAAGGCGTAGTCGCCGCCTTTGAGATTGACACCAGTATTGCTATCGCTGGTGAGGTAGTCGCGGATCTTCTCTGGTGGATTGCCGCCGAACTCGTCATGTTTCCGCAGCTCGGTCACCATCCGGTCGATCTTCTTGTCGGTGTACAAGCGGCGGCTAAGCAGAGGGTGAATAGCAGCCTTGCGGAGCGCCATCATGACATTCGAGCAAGCCTTCGCGGCGGCAGCTCTCGCTTTGGCGGTCGTGGCAGCCCTCTCCTCCATGACACGTCTCGCTTCGTCGACAAGATCTGCGTAATACGCAGTTTGTGTAGCAGTCATCTCGCACTTCTCCACACGGCTGTGCTTTGCAGGGAGGTCAAGCACCTGTGCCTTCTTGCGTCGGAGAATGAATGGTGTCATCATCGTTCTGGCTCTGGCAATGCGCTCGGCGGAGAGCAAGGCGGCGTGGTCTGCATCCTTTGTACTCGCCTTATGCTTGAAAATGAACTCTAGATTGTCGCGCTTCTCGTTGAAGAGGTCGGGCATAATGAAAGCCAGGATCGCGACCAGCTCCTGCAGGTTGTTCTGTAGCGGTGTGCCGGTAAGTAGAAGCCGGAAGTCCGCTCTGATGCGCGCGAGCGCCTCGTACCGTTGCGACTTCGGATTGCGCAGCTGGTGCGCTTCGTCGAATACGCAGACCGCAGGCTGCAGCTTGCGGAGAAACTTGTTGTCCTCCGGCTTCACCGCCATATCGTACGTAGTAACGACAACGTCAATCGTATCGAACTCGTCCTCGATCTTGTCGCGCTGCTCGGGGCGATCCTTGTCGGAGCCATAGTACACAGCTAGGTTGAGGGAGGGTGCGAAGCGCTTGAACTCATTCAGCCAGTTCACGAGCGTCGACCCTGGTACGATGACTAGGTGCACGCCGTCGACTCGCTCCTTCTGCAGCTGTGCGAGGAAAGCGATGACCTGGCAGGTCTTGCCCAGCCCCATATCGTCGGCGAGAATGCAGCTTGTGCGCTTCTCATACATCAGCTTCAACCAGTTGAGCCCGACAAGCTGGTAGTCTTTCAATTCGACCTCGCCCATATTGTCCGGCTGACCCAAGAAGGTTCCCTTGGACTTCTTGGCCGACGGCGCATCATCCGAGATGCACGAGCTGGCAGGCGTTCCGATGCCAGAATCATGCGCATCGTCCAACTTCATCAGCTGTAGTTCACCAGCAGCTTCGCCAACGCCCCAGCCCTTCAAAGCCTTCTGGATAGGCTTTGCAATCCGCTCGCACTCTGCTACGAGATCATCCACTGCCTCGTAGCCTTCCCACATCTCCGCGCAGACATCAACCATGCGATCGCCGACCGGTCTGGCGCGCGACTTTTGGCCTGTTTTGGTGTCCATGCTGATAGTTCGGATCACATCCAAACTTGTGAATGGGCGCTTGCTAACAACGAGGCTGGCGGCATCTTCTGGCAGTCCGGACAGCTCGGCTAGATCTCGCGCGGAGCAGTCGTTGAAGAACTTCAACAGGCGCGTTTCGAAGGCGGTCTCTATAGGCAGTGGAGGCGCCTCAACCTCCTCGCTCTCATCGCGGCCAAGGGCTGAATCCGACTCCTCCTCATCATCGTCATCTGATATGACGACAGTTGCCTTCCTTGGCTTCTGCTGTAGTCGCTGCTTTGGATGCGGCTGCGCTGGCGAAGAGGGTAATTCTGGTGATCTGGGCCTGCGGCCCTGCTGTAACCTCCGCCTCGGCGCTTTGATACCAGCGTCCTCATCGTCAGAATCTTCAGGCACTGGCAGCGAAGGCTTGCGCTGCACATTCGAGGTGGTGAAACGTTCCGCAATCTTCTTCGTAGGGGCCTTGACCTCCTGCTTCGCCGCCGGCCGCACAGGCTGCGAAGACTGCGTCTGCGCTTGCGACGACTTGCTCACAGCGACTCCGCGCTTTGCCACAGGACTCATAGTCCCGAGTTCATCGTCGGACACAGCTGGAGCATCCTCGGTATCAGCCAGCCAGATCTTCGCCTCCTCAACGTTGCCTCTCGTGCGAAGAAGAGCATCGTAACACCGCTGAACACTCTCATTTGAGAAGATGGCCTGAATCTCCCCGATCCTCTTTCTCTGCATGTAGTCTGGCACATCGTCGAGCGTCTTGTACATGACAGCGTTGCCCGCCGGTCGCGCACGCGCTGGAACGTTTTGCCTCTGTGGCAGCTGCGGTCTCGGCGCCCGTGAACTGCTACCGTACGCCGATGCCATGTCGTTTGTAGGCGGGCGTTGCTGTTGTTGAGTCGGCCGCGAGGGGTTGTGGGCGAACCCGCTCATCAGGCTAGAGAAGAGCGTATTTCCACTGGCCGCTGGAGCGGCGTGGCGCACTTGCGGTGACTCTTGGACCGCAAAGTGGTCGCTCGATGTCGTCTTGTCACTTCTGTTCGGCGTCGAGTCTAAGCCACGTCCGCCTTTCTTGAAGTTGGTAGGCCTGATGTTTGACCGGCCCTGTGTCTCGTCCTCCGAGCTGTGATGTACCGGTGGATCCTCCTCCTCGTCGCTATCAAGATTGATAGTATCCGGCTTGGCCTTAGCTTGTGCTCCCAATGGTGCGCGAAAGTTCGTGCCCGCTGGGCCAATGGACGCAGCTAATAGACCACCTCGAGGCTTTGCAAAGGGCCTGACCACAGGCGTAGGAAAGCGGTTAGGCGACGAAGAAGGCGGTGCCGGTGAAGAGCGCGCGACTTCTACCTGGGACGCGGTTGGTGGCGTCGAGCGCTTCGGTGGTAGAGGTTGGGTAGGCTGAGTGATGTGCTGAAGTGTTTGCGAGGATGTGACCGGCAGCGTTGGTTGAGTGACGTGGTAGGTACGCTGCGACTGTGAAGGCGGTTTCGACAGACTATTCAAGTCTGAGTGGAAGGCGCTAGCCGGGTACGAGAGCTGCTTGCGCTTCTGCGCCGGGTTGGCTTGTCCTCCACCAGCAAGCGGCTGCGTCGGCTCAGTCTGGTATTGCTCGGAGAAGAGGTCGTCGCCGCTATCGTCCTGCGAGTCCCATGCCTTCCCCTGTGACGTATCAATCTTCCTCCTCTTATTAGGTGTCGAATCTGATATCGGATCGGAGTCGGCCATTGCGGGCGGAAGTGAAGGTGCGTTTCAATCTCGTGAAGTCGGTTTCGCTGCGCAGTCGCTGAGCGCTATACTATTCTGACAAAGGTATAGCACATAGAAGGTACTCCTATGATTACACAAAGCCACAATCACCACCCAAACTTGTCGCAGTAAATGTGTCGTGAAGTCAATGTTGAAAGGTCGAAGCGCACGTGGTCTTCACGAGAAGTGAACGTGAAAGCGAAGCGAGGTTCAGCCCTGCGCGGATCTTCCCGCAGGTCACCAAACCCTTTGAGGTAGCTACGAACAGAACAAAGAACCCAGCAACCCGGGAAAACGTATGCACAGTATTCACGATGGCGACAAGACGTATCACGACCCAGGAGAAGACGGCCATTGACCAAGATGAGACCCGGGAGACGACGAGCGATGTCACGCCCGCCGTAGCACCGTACATGGCTCCTTCCACATCCAGCATGCAAGGTCATATCACATGCTAACTTCTTCGCAAACAGCGGCACAATAGCCAAGCTCCTAGGCTTCACATTCGCCATGATCACGTTCCCAATAGGGAGCTACTTCTTATCCGTCAATCTACTTTTCAGCGGTACGACTTTCTGCCAAGACTTCACGCATGCGGCGGCGTTGCTGATATATGGTAGGCAATGCAACGTATGCTGGCGCATTAGCAGCGCTTATGGCGAACGTGGTACTGATCGGCTATGTAATCGTGGCCTTTCAGGACGACAAGAGTGAACGTGAGGAGGACACGAGGAATGAGAAGAAGTCGAGATGAGGTGGCAATGCAGTGCAGTCACGAGTCTTGAAGGCATGTATGAATATGCATGGGCAGCGCGGCGTTCCAGGCGCTACGAGAAGTTTCAGAAGGCATTACCAGTGCTGAATTGTCAGGCTGCCAAATGTGCCTGGCATCTCGTACAATGAAGCTACTCCAACGACCGAGCTAGCTACATCTCTCATTACCCTCCGCAAAATCGGAGTCTTCGGAGCAGAGTCCACCCTTCTTCTCTCCAGAACATACCACTTTCTGAACGCCGTAGTCGTAGCCAAGTGCGGCTGTGTAATGGGCGGTCAGAAATCGCCGCCGAGATATCCATCCTTCCTTTCTCCAAAGAACGCCGCAAAATGCGTAGCCATGGAATAGCTTACAGTCAAAGCAGCATTATGCCCAAGTATCTCTCCCGTCTCGCTGGTAGTGGTGCTGTATAATCAATGTTCGTCTATTCTTTCTTGCTGAACCTCCTCTTCAGCCATCCCTTCTTCTTCTCCGGTTCCGGCCGTGTACTTGAAGGGAGCTTGCCCGGCGCGAGCGGAGCCTCTCCAGAGTTGCCGAGAGCGATGGGTTTGCGCTGCTGCTGAGCGGGAGGCGGTGGCCGTACTGGTCCTCCGTGTGCGGCGCCGCCTTCTTCCATGATCGTTTGGTTCCCGTAACCACCATTCGGTCCGTATCCGTTTTGCCCGTATGGGTCCGCCGGCTGTTTCCCGTTCGCCGCCACATTCTTATCAATCGAGCTGTTCTCACTACTCGGATCCGTGCTATTTGCCCAAGGTCCCGTGCTGTCACTCCCGTTTGTGCCCACCGTATCGTTACTCTGATGGTATCCGTGCGGAGGGTAAGGTCGTTGACCATTGTAGATCTGCGAGTCCGACATCATGCGGTTGCCGTAGCGCTGGCGTTGGGAGCCGCCGGGTCCGCCGTAGTAGCTGCTGGAGCGGTCGCCGTAGTAGCCACCGCCTCCGCCTCCCATCATGGAGTTCCTCGAGGGACTGGGCCCATTGTCGTAGCCTGCTGCGAGAGCGTTGGCATTTGGACGACGACGAGAGGTAGTGCGGCTCATATACTCACCACCATAGTAACTGCTTCGTCGGTTGTTCATGTTCTGGTTCTGGTCGCCGCCGAAGGACTC
>JAKLLW010001056.1:0-19465 GCA_022814695.1 Neocatenulostroma microsporum | reverse complement strand
TCTTTCTCCTATTCCTAATAATATTAGAGGTTCTTAAATATTCTATACTAGTACTTAAATTATTTACGGTCGTAGAATATTTAAAACCGTACGCAAATAATTTAGGTACTAGTATAGAATATTTAAGACCTTCGCTATTAATTTAAGAACCTCTAATTCCTCTAGTATATCGCGCCTTAAAACCTTACTAATAGTTACTATAGGGAAGATCTCTAGAAAAACCGGTATAAAATATAGAGATAATATAAATATCCCTATAATAACAACCGAATCTTAAGCTACGTAGGAGCGACTAGTAAGTAGATACTATAAACGGAGATAAAACCTAGTATATTACTAAAACTAATATTACTAGCGCCGATACCTTCCTTCCTTTATTAAATACGACTCTTTATTAAAAACGACGCGATACCGAAGCGGTATCTAAGATTATTATATACTAGCGGTAGAGGCGGATAGAGAAGAGCTATATATAGGTTTAAGGTAATAATAAGGAGGTATTAGATAGCGGTAATAAGGAGGTATTAGATATTACTAGTAAGAGGGGATATCTTGTTACTTATAAGCTAGCTTATAAGCTAGTATAGTATCTATCTACGGCCTATAAGACTTACGAGCTTAGTAGTAACACGTATACTTATACTTACTTCTACTATTATCGTACGCGCTACTTGTAGTAGCGGTATACTTATAGTAGATACCGCTATTACGGTAGTAGTATTAGTAGCCTAGACGGACTACTACCGAGTTAGTAGTATCCTCCTCGATACGACTAATATACGAGTACCGCCGCTTCTTATCCGTCTCTAGTATATCGAACTAAGCTTATATCGGTACGGTATAGTAACTACCGGCCTATATCGGTCTATACTAGACCGCGTTTAAGGTACTAGTAGGACGGCCTATACTAGGCCGAGTACTACTATAGCCTAATATTATTATTGTTGTTGTTAGTAGTACTACCGTTATAGCTATTGCCTATATTCTACGATAGCGAGGTAGCGGCGACTTATCTCGAGGGATATCGTAAATATTAGGACGCTCGCGATAACGATAATATAGTACTAGTACTAGTACTAGTACAGCCCTCTTTAGGCTCTTTAGCTTACTATTTAATCGACTATAATATAGTTAGCTAGATATCTAGTATTAAGGCGTAAGCGTAAGTATATATAGAGCTAGCTTATCGTTACTATCGAACCCTTTAAACCTATTACCGCTCTCCTTATTACTACGCTCCTTATTACCGCCCTCCTTATTACCGAAACCGCTCTACTCTTTATACTTATTATTATTATCGTCGTCTTATACTAGTAGCGCTTACTATTACTATTATAGTTACTATTACTATTACTATATAGGCGGCCTATAGCCGGAGCCTTCTACGAGGACCTTATTAATAAAGTCTATATCTAGCTCTTTACTTAGCTTAAGAGGTAGCGAAGCTTCGTTCGTAATATTAGCGAACGAGTAGAAGCCGCCGAAGTCGGATATAGTAGTATTAGTCTTACTATTAGTATTATAGTAGATACGGTTACGTAGCTTACGTAGTCTAACTAGTAGAAAGCGAGCTTATAATATATATTGTTTGTAAGGAGTTAAGGTAAGAGCGTACGAAGATCTAAGTCTTATAGCTAACGAGTAGTAAAGGGGGCTATTATCGAGGGCTTCGTATTATCGAAGTAAATATAAGCGTACTTATTAAGTAGAAGATAAATAGACGAATCGCGTACCTCTTAATATAATAATACCGGCCGAGTAGTCGACAATACTAGACTAATATCGCTATAAGTTAGTTAAGTTAAGCTGTCTATATACTAGCTAAGTTATATCTACCCTTCTATAGTTAGATCTTAAGTAGCGAGCTTCTAAGAACTACCGGAGTAGTCGTATATAAAAGGTATATATATATATATCTTCTACGTTACCTTTCTATAATATTAGACTAGATAGTTATTAAGGTATCGCCGCCGGCGCTAGTTATACTATTAGAGCTATATATACTTTAGCTTTAAGCTTTACTTATACTATAGTAACTACTATAACTACTGTCGCCTACTACTTACGGTAGCGACGAGCTTTAAGGTTACAAAGTAGCGAGTACTATAGTAGCAATTTAAGTACTAATATAGCTATAAGTACTATAGTAGAAATATCGGTACTAATATAATCTCTAAGTACTATAGTAGCAATTTAAGTACTAACGAGCTAACTCTAGTACTATACTAGTAATTACTATACTAATGTTACTACTATAGAGATTACTGTGCCAATGTGTACTATTGCAGATATTGTCCGCTAGCGAAAGCCTCGCGTGTTCACGTGGAGAGCAAGCGCAGCCCTACAGCTTACTTAAAGATGTCGTTCACAATACCCTGTTATAGTCGGCGAATCCTTGTCTAAAGAACGTCGCTGGATATTAGGGATGCAAGCATGGCGTATGTTGTCGTTGAATTGCAAGCTAGATACCCCCACAACAACGCGCTGCGCTAAACGCTAAATAACAAGTCGATCAACACCCTTCTCATTTATACGAAGTCTTCACAGGCCCACTGTCCGGCAGCTCACGAATCTCTGGGCCCGTTGGTGCTTCCACCGGTGGAGGCTCGAATCGCTGCGGCGGCGGAGAAGGCGAAGCCTGATGCGCCCACACTTGGCCCTGGTTGTACGGCTGCTCTTGCGGCACTGGCTTGTATTCGCCTGGGCTGTACACGGGCGCTGCGTGTCCATACGATCCTTCATTGCCGACACCCCGCGATCCTTGCTCCCGCCGAAGCTTCCTCAATTGAGAGAACAGGATGCCGCATGCGACTAACGAAGCGATGAGTAGGATGCCAAGGGGTACTGCGAGCCCTGCTGCTACTGCCGTGGTATTGGAGCTGGCTGTCTGCGTGGCCGTCACTGTCGCCGTAGCCGTGCTTTCGGCCGTCGTGTTTGCGCTAGTCGTCGCATCCGAGCCGTTCAACGGCAGAGTCGCTCCGTTGCTGCGGTCGATGATAATCTGAAAAGGCGCGAGATCGAAAGGATCAGTGCCACCACTCCCTGGTGAAGACACTTGGCACTGACTGGTCGACTGATTGTATGGTAGTGCGCAGCAGAATGCGCCATTGTTCGCGACATCATCGTAGGCTTCGAAAATGGTTAGGGAACCGTCGGATACCACGTCCTTGCATACACTAGGGCAAGCGCTGGAGCTGAAGGTCTGGTCCGAGCATGCGCCTCTTGATATGCGATTGGCGAGACCCTGTGTTTGGAGGCATAGGCTTGAAGAAGGTCAGCTCCTGCTCAATCTCAGGACATCGATTTGCTTACCCATTGGTCATGCACGCCTCCGTTTCCCTGCAACACGCAGAGTCGGTGGCCGCTGCATTGCAAGCAGTGTAGTTCGCAGCTTCGGTATGATCAGGCCAGTAGCAAGTCTGACTTTGCACGGCTGTCGCAAGGGCCAATAGGACGAGGCCCAGGGAGGTGGTCTCGGTGTTGTGCATAATGCGTGTCGCGTGTCGAGAGGGAGCCGTGTGCGCTCAGTGAGGAGGGCGTGGGAAACGTCGCGAGGGGCAGGCTGCAGCCATCGTTTTGAACCTGCAGACCGGTGAACATATTGGATCTATTAATATGGCGACTAGTGGTTTGATTGGGTCTATATCAGTTTGGCCCCCAAGAACAACTGCGAGATTGCGCCTTCCTAGGGCGGTGCAGGCATATTGATTCAGGTACAGCATTGTGCCCTCTTCTCCCCTGCTTTGCATGCTTCACGATCACCACGCTTCACCAACACACGGGGGACCTCATGGTGGACGCCTGTGCGACCATGGTCGCGACGAGACGATCCGTTGATGTTGAAGAGGAGTCGAAGGCCAGGGAGGAGCCGTTCAAGGCTGACATAAGCGGATATCTAGCGCTCAATGCGGAACACGCCGGCGCAAACTCACCAGGTCGCTCTGTCGGATCTGCCCTAGGCGACGGGAATCCACAAACAAATATTCCAGTTCGAATGACGGCACCAGTGGATGCCGCACCCTGTCAAATGACCACTCCCATTGAGAGTCTCTGTGCATATCGCTACCGCCGCTACCGCGCCAAACCAACATGAGCAGCGAGCTCTACAACATAGATAGCCCCACGAGACAGCAAGGACGTCCAACATATGAGCTCCAGTGACATGGCATGTCGCCCGTATTTGGCTACTGAGCACTCAACTCATTTCGGCATTGCGCGTTGCGACTGCTCGAGGTTAGTGACGAGATGGAGCGTGCAAGCTGTCGAAATATCTATCAACCTCGAATTTGGGTTGGAGGTGCGATGCTGGGGACTGATAATGCCTTCCAACACTTAGTTGCTCGAGTTGCTCGTTCTGCTTGCATTGTCTCGGCTTGTCACAATGTCGAAGGTATGACGCTCTTGCAGAGGAATGTACAGGTGGCAGAATTGTGCAGATGCTTACGAACAGCTACACAGCCCGACCGTTCGAGAGATTGCACAAGCTTATCATCTTGCCTCGAACACAGCACATTACCACATCAAGTCGTCTCTCATCGGATCCTGCCCTCGAACTCAAGCATACCCGCCCTCAAGCACAACCATGAAAGTTGACTTGTCTCCGGCAGCGACAAGGTAGACCTCCAGCTCATCATCGCTGTCGATCTGATAGCTGTCTTCGCTCCCATCATCGTTCTTGATCAAGCCATGTACTTTGGTCACGTTCGCGGCTCCTGCCTTGCACCTCGCAGCCTCATGGAGACTTCCTACGCTCCTGTCTTGCAACTTGCCCAGCCACAGTCTCGGATGGTTGCCTATCAATGTACTCTGCGGCGACAGACGGAAGTACGCTGGAATAGGCTCAGAGGACTGCTGGAGGGCAGGATCGATATTGATCGCCTGCGGACCCTTGGCATGAATCTTAGTGACTTTTTTACCTTTGGCTTTCGCCGCACCCGCAGCGGCTGTGGAAGGAGAAGCGGCCGCATCGTCTGCTTTGGCGGCCTTCTTGCCACCATTGGCTTTACAGCTCCCTGGACCTGGACCATAAGATTGTTGCTGATACTGTCGCCGATTCGGGTCCTTGCGGATACCGTCGTCGTTGTACCGTTTACAGGCGTCGCGGCAGATGATGTCGATGGCTTTTAACTTCATCGTATTGCCCTCGAAGACCGCGGCTTGCAGAAGTGGACTGGTGTTGTACCAGGCTTGCCGGAGCTCACTCCAGTGCTGATCTCCGCAAGCTAGTCGGGTGGTGTACTGATCGTTGACGAGAATGTCGTAGAAGGTCCGACGGATGGCTTTGCTGTCTGTGGGATTGAGGCCAAGGGCATTGTTGGCATCGGCAAGCGTCATCTTCTTCTTGCTGTCTCTCATCCTCTTCGTTACATCCGCGCAGACGACGTCGAGGGCGACGGCCTTCCTTTCTAGGTTTGGTTGCAGAGGGTGCATCATGGCGCTGAGGTGGAGATTCTCGCGGACTAGCCGGTCCTTCGAAGCTTGCCTGTATCGCGCGTTAGCATCGAGCTACAACGTCTCATGGATACCAGCTTCACGGCGTGCTCGACGAGACGGTAGCAGTCGGGAGGGTATACGCACCAGATCCCATTCTCCATAACCGTCTTCTTGCGCTCGATACCCATGTCTCGACAGATAGCCTCGTAGTCATCCCTGACAGTGGTGTACATCTCATTGCTCAAATGCAAGAACGCCTTACACTCATCCAACGTAGTCTCCGAGTTGTATCTGGGCCCCATCTGCGGATCATCAGCCGGCAGGTGCCCATATCCTCTGATCCTCCGTCTGCGCTTCCTATTCGCAAGAGCCTGATCAGACTCGAACTGCACCTGAGCCAAATGCTGTGCTCTCCTAGCCTCCTCTTCCGGCGTCAATCCAAGCGGAGGGTTCTGTTGCATGAGGAACAAAGCGTTCGCGTTTGCTTGCTGGGCAGCCTCAATCTCCGCCGTCTCAGCAGCCAGGGCATCCTCCGCTTTCCTCTTCTTGCCGGCCTTCTTTGCAGCAGGATTGGCAGTATCAAACGCCCCCGACGCTCCACGCCGGATGAAGCCATTGCCCTTCCTCAATCTCTGGAACTCATTGTCGCCCAATTCCCACCCCTCATCCTCGAGCGTACTCCTGATCGTCGCGACAGGAAGGTTCTGCTCCCATAACTGCCGTATGCGTTCGACGACAACCACCTCCTCTTCAACGGAGATCTTCTGGGTACGGCGGGGAGGAAAGTGCCATTTGTCGCTGAACTGTCTGCGGAAGAGACGAGCTGACGGGATTTCGCTTTCGGGGACACCGAAGTGCTCGGCGAAGTATTTCACTATCTCGCGGGGTGTGCGACGTTCTTGGACGTAAAGCCGTTCGCATATCTCTTTCTTGTCGTCCCTGTGCTTGATCGTCAGCTTTGACTCTCGTCTACTCAAGCGTTGAGGCTGTGAGGTTGAACACACCAGTCATACTTGGACGGTCGACCGCCTACAGTGAAGGCGGAATGTCAGCGTGACATCTCGTGAGATACGTTCAAGAACGAGCTTACCAGGCATCGTGATCTAGATCTATGGAATGCGATATTGCTGTCGCTGTCGTGTTTGGTGTACCGTAAAGCTGGCGAGATCGTATTTCAGGAAAGAACGAGACCCTGAGCTGGAGCTTGGGCCAAGTCACATGAGTAAGCGCGCCGGCGAGATGAATGTCGATTGGGATCTCTACCTTAGCATTGAGTCTACATATCTATCGCTATCCTGGAGCATAGCCTGTCATAGCTACTGAAATAGACTGCACACCATCTGAAGTCAACGACACGGTGCAAGCGCTTCCCGACCTGCAATTCGCGACTTGCGTACGACCTCAGCGACGGCCGCCGGGCCCGCACCATCTCCAATCAGGCCAGACGCCTTCTCAGACATGGACAACAACATCGAACCCAGTCTTCAACAAGGCCTCCAACAAGTCGCGGGTGCTCCTGCAGGTGCAGAGCTCGCACCCCAGGCTTGCTCATCCTGCCGCAAACAGAAGCGCAAATGCGACAAACTACTCCCCTCATGCGGTCTTTGCAATCGCATAGGCCGAGCATGCGACTACAGCGATGAGACTCGCGGCGCGGCGCCATCTCCTGAGGATTTCGTAGCATTACGGCAAGAGGTCGCTGAGCTCAAAAATCTCCTCTCCCATGGAGCGGCGCTGAACGGCCCCGCTAGCAATGGCAGTAGTAACGGCAATGGCTACCACAGCAGTACCAGCAACAGCAGCTTCACGAACGACAACAGTCCGATGGGTATCTCGGCCCTTCTATCAGCACAGGCGAACCAGCAAGCACATGCAATGTTCCCTGCACCCTCCACATTTCCATCCCTCTTCTTCCTGGACAGCAATGCCTTCGAATACGAGAGATTTCAGATCATACCGCCCTATGTGAAAGTCCCACCCGGAGCGTTGACTGCGCTCGGCAACTCCACGGATCTACGAGAGATGATCGAGGCCTACTTCCAGACTGTCCACTCGTACATGCCGATCGTTTCGAAGATCAGACTATATCAGCATCTGTCCAACCCTCTGCATGAGCCTGGAGCGGATATAGCTCTGCTTTTCATGGCTATGAAACTCTCCTGTACCGAGCTCCCGGAATCTGCACCACCGCAGACGCAGCTCTATCAGGATGTCAAGTCCTTCTACCACTACATCGAATCCCAAAACGCCTTCTCCATTCAAATGATACAAGCCCTCTCTCTCATCGCTCTCTACGAGCTCGGTCACGCGATCTACCCTGCCGCCTACCTAAGCATTGGCAACGCTTGCCGTCTAGGTCAAGCCATGGGACTGCACGAGAGAGGAGTTCCACAGATGCTTCAACGACCCACTACCTGGACGGAGCAAGAAGAACGGCGACGAGTCTGGTGGGGCTGCGTAATTCTCGACAGATTCGTAAGTATCGGCAACCGCGGCAAACCCTTTGCCTCCAACGATCCAACGCTGGACACCCACCTCCCAACCGACGACGCAAGCTGGGATAAAGGACAGATGTACGTCGCTGCCCCCCTCGCCCTCTCCGCCTCCCAAACAATAAAAGCCGCGCCTTTCGCACGTACATGCCAAGCCTCCCATCTCCTAGGCAAGATAATTCGGCACTTGAACGACAACAACCTCCCGCTGGACTACAAGTTCGACGACGCGCTGCAACTGAATCGGACTTTCCGCGCTCTTGCCTCTTTATTACCGGAAGAAGCAGCCGCCTCAGATACTGAAAGCGGCGATCCGGCGGGGACGCCTGCCCTCTGCACCAGCATGGCGATCTGCTATTCCGGTCTTTTGACCCTCTACGACGCTTACTCCTGCACTGAACGCTCCATTCCTAATGCTCCTGAATCCCAACTAGTGATTCAGGAAGCTTCTATTGAAGGATTGTCAGAGTACAGCGCTGCTGTAATGCACCTTGCTCGGCGGATCAGATTCTTCATTGAATCTGTTGGGATTGGGAAGTTGAGTCCACTGGTGATCGATTGTTTGTACCAGGCCGCTGCGAATTATGCGTGGTATGTGAGGGAGAGCAGCGATCCGGGGTGTGGGGAACGCTTGGCGGAATTGAAGGAGTTGTTGAGGGTTTGTGAAAGGAGATGGAGGGTTGCTGGTCAGTATTACATTTTGGTCACTGACTTTTGGGCCCGTTTTGACTTTGGTTCAATCTACATTGCACGGGACGCGGATGGTGTGCCTAGTGTGGCGCTGAGATGATGTGATGTTTCGGTTGAGGCAAAGAGACATGCTGATGGGTGTCGTTTCACGTAGGGGAGTACTTAAGAATCATCGAAGCTACGGAGTTTGCGTTGGCGAGTGCGATTAGGTGAGCCGTCACCTTTTCGCTTTGCTGTAAGGCGCAAAAGGGACTACGTTAACGACGACGAAGCTCTGAAAGACTTGATCCGAGTATGCGGCCTCTGTGCGGCGATCGATGAAGGGGAGGACACACGGGCCAGACAGAAGCTCATGATGGCGGTGGCTTTTCACCCATCACTGTCCCGTCATTCCACTGCTGCTACTCGCCGTCTCAATCGCTGAAAAGGTATGGAGATCTCATTGTTCCACGATCTAGATTTCTTGTACCTTCCTTCCTTCACACCCTTCCGATCTTACTCCGCACGTAACCAAGCAGCAAGACAAAGCACACGGTCCGTGATACCGCATATCGAACTGTCATGAACGTTTTGGCTCAGGTACCATCGCCTTCCGTTCTCAATCAGGCAAGGCTTGGCGGCTAAACTCGTGCGGAGAAGGTACGCATAGTAACGACAGGGGTACGGACCCCACAGCGTGCCACATATCCCTCTCCGTCTGGAGATTCTGGAGCATCTGGAGCATGGTACGATCCGCTGAGCTGCTCCATGCAGTCAGTATGCCGAGAATGGAGGTCCACGTGTTGCACCGTCTTCCCGTCTCTGGTGATCTACGAGCCGCATATCGCTCGAGCATGAGGGTACATAAGATGCCAGGGCCGCCTACCACGGCATTTCACCGCACCTCGCCCTGCAACCTCCAGTGATCAGGATGTCGGCCTCGATCAGATCCCTCTGGCTCCTCGCAGCCGCCACCTCGGCCAAAATCTTCTACGCCGGCGTCGCAGAATCCGGCGGTGAGTTCGGCGTCTACAGCGCCGATGCCATCAACGGCACAGGCCTGCCCGGCACTTTCGGCGTGGACTACGAGTTCCTAAATGCCTCTACCGTACCCATCTGGATTGACCAGAATCACATCAACACCTTCCGCATAGCCTTCCTTTTGGAACGCATGTGCCCTATCCTTTATGGTCTCGGCAGAAGGTTTAATGAGACGTACTTTGGGTACTACAATGACGCCGTGACTGCGGTGACTGAGAAGGGAGGGTACGTGATATTGGATCCGCACAATTATATGCGGTATAACGACCCTTCTCAGCAGCCGGCCACGGGATCGGTGATTGGGAATACGAGTGATCCGGCGGCGGCCTCGACGAAGCAATTTGAGGAGTTTTGGAACGAGCTTGCTGGGAGGTATAAGCATAATGAGAGGGTCATCTTTGGGATTATGAATGAGCCGCACGATATGCCTACCTCTCTCGTCCTGCAGAACGACCAAGCTGCCATCAACGGGATCCGTGCCTCGGGTGCTAAACAACTCATCATCGCCCCCGGAAACGGGTACACAGGCGGACACATCTGGAATGGTTCTTCCCAAGGCGACGCTCCTTCCGCGGACTATCTTTACAAGATCCGGGATCCGATCAATAACACCGCGATTGATATCCACGAGTACCTGGACACGGACTTCAGCGGCGGGCACTCGGTTTGCAACCAGTCTTTCCCGGCGAACCTTTACGGTTTGACCGAGTGGTTGAGGACGTATCAGCTCAAAGCCATGATCACGGAGTTCGGAGGCGACAACAACACTATGTGCGACCAATACCTCACCCAAGCTGTTGAGTACATGGCGGACAACCCTGAGTATATTGGCTGTAAGTCATATCAGTTCACACATTGTGACAGCTCTCCCAACCCCGGCGGCACCTGTTAACACTCACATAGGGACCGCTTGGGCAGCCGGTCCCCTTTGGGGCACACAAGCACCCTGCTGTACCGATGGCCGAGCGCTCGGTTCGCTTGAGCCGGGCAGCAGGGCGAGCGACGGCAGTCCCGGACTGTACTATACCGTTTGGCTGAAGGTCTTGGAGAAGCTTGTCCCGAGAAAACTGCAGAAGGCCGGAATCAGCAGCGTTCATGGCGGGCCGACGGGACCGATTGGGTATGGTTGGTAGGTAGCTGCGGTATGGAAACAAGAGAGCATTAGAGTAGGATACTCATACTGTCATCACGCAGCAAGGACTGCATAGCTTTCCAGCTGCAATGTACACTACGCTGTAATCTCCACGCCGTGTCGCTAGGGGCAAACCAATGCTCTACCCTGCTCTGTCCAGATCTCTGGCGCTTCGTCGTCACGCCATCTCGCCTTGCCAATGCCCTCTCGCTCTCGCCGCGATCGTTGCACATCTTCAGGAAGGTACTGCAGATCCCGAAACTAAGAGCCGAACAGCGGAAGCTGGGCATTAAGAGGCTCACTGCAGCATTGTCAGCCAGCAAACACCGCATCTGACGATTGTCGTAGCCTTAACTTACCTGTGCATCGCAGCCACGAAAGTCCCGGAGATCCGACGGAACCCCTTCCAAGTAGGTACCAGGCCCTCGAACCCCTTGTCACCCATCTTGTACAGCGTGTACAGCAACTCCTTCTCCAGGGTCTGTGCAATCGCGGGCACGCATTCCTCCGAACGGTCACAAATGACCTCGAATCTGCACCTCTGGTTTTTGAGGAAGTCGACGTCAATAGCGAATTCCAAGCCTTGCTCTAGGGCATGCGCACCCTCGAAGGACATCCGTGTGACGCAGTCGTGGTAACCTGAAACTGTTTCTTCGTTCCATCTATCGAATCTGTAGAGGGACCTCTGGTAATCGAGTGACTGGAAGCGCCAGGAGAAGGCGTTAGTCTGGTAGTAGATTGGCAGAGCCGCGTTCCTGATCTCCACACACGTGAGTAGAATCCCGGGTTCCTTCTGCGCGTACATGATGCCGACCTTCTCCTCGCGATCGAAATGAGCCGGGTCTTCAGTCTCCGAGAATGGGAAGTCGGACTCATTCTCATACTCGCTTTCGTCCGCAGACGACTCAAAGTCGCCGTCGTGACTGTCCTTCTCGACTTCTTCTTCACCGCCTGCCTGGGCCTCGTATTCATCGTAGGTGTGACAGATGCAATGACAACCGACATCGCAGCCCGGCACAGCGTCCGCCTCGGCGAGCGCCTCGTCGTTGTCATACGTCTCTGCGTAGTGAGCGTTTTCCCCCGCGCCGATGATATCGTACCGGAGCTCATCGTCCTCGCCTTCGACACTCTCCTCCTCGTCCTCTCCGTCGCCTGCACCACCATTATCATCACCAGCACCCTCCTCGTCCCTATCCTCAGCCTCTTCCACCCGTACGACTTCTACCCCACTACTCCACCGCCCAGCCGCCTCATCCCACTCATCACCCACCAGCTCACCATACCTAGCCCACCCCTCCTCAGGGCCGTGACCTCGAATCACAAGCTCCTCACACCCAGGCAAGTCCACATCCTGCTCCCGCGTGACCTTTCGTGGTGAAGCTCTTGGCAGGAAGACAGCGCCTCGGTCATGATCGTAGATAGCGAGCCGATAGATGACGTCCTGAAGCTCAGCCGGAAGATGCAGGAAGCCTGTCTTTGCGGTCCCGGCATCGATGCGGAGGATGGTGCCATCATGTAGAGTCCGGCTGCGTTGCGTGGGAGGGGTGTCGCCCACTGTGGTGGATGATACGTTAAGTGAAATTGGGAGGCGAGGGATTATGTCCAGGTGTGATGTTAGTGTGTTGCGTGGAACCCCTATCGCCCATCGTGGTGGATGAATGATACTTTGAGTCGAAGTGGAGGTGAGTGATGATGTCCGAGTGTGTTGATATGTAACAGCCAGAGGTGGAAGTCCAAAAGCATGTGGTGCGACGCAAAAGCAGAGGGGTAATTTATATAGGAGACGAAAGTGAGCTTCACTCACACGATCTTGGTGTCCGCTTGCAGGCTCCACAATTGCACATGCTTACATGATTGACCAAGGTGCAAGGAACGCTGGATACGCATGCGACGTATCGGCACGTTCAGAACAAGATGCCCAACTGCTCACCCAATGCAATGCTAGACACGGCTGATCAGCTTACTCGTAAGCCAATATACCTGCATACATACGACCCAACCCTTTATAATCTACTAGGCATCCTCGTCGCCCCATCCAACCGAATGCACTCCCCATTCAACATCGGGTTCTCAATACAACTTCTCACCATCATCGCAAAATCCCTCCCCATGCCCGGCCTCTTCGGAAACTCAAAAACCCTCTCAAGACTCTTCTTAACCTTCCCACTCATCGCCGCCGTCATATTACTCTCAAAATACGACGGAGCAATTGACACAGCCCGGATACCATACTGCGCCAGATCCCTCGCCAACACAAGCGTCATAGACCTCACCGCACCCTTCGAAGCGGCATAAGCAGCCTGGCCAGGCTGTCCGTCGAAAGCTGCTGAAGAGGAGACCATGACGATGACGCCGCGCTCGCCGTCAGGTTCTGTCGGGGTGGTTGTAGTCATGTGCGGGAGACAAAGGCGGATGAGGTCCAGGACGCCGCGGAGATTGATGTTTATCACGAAATCCAGTTGCTCAAGTGGTATAGGCTCGTTATTGCGATCGATCAATTTTCCAGGGAATCCTACACCCGCGGCGGGGATTATGCCGGCCATATCTTTGCCTGTTTCTTTTATCCAGGCGACTACTTCTTTGACGGCGGCGGCGACGGAGGGGGGTTGCGACATATCTGCCTCGAAGAATTTGGCGCGGTCTGAGCCGAGTTCTTTGATGGCTTGGGCGCCATTCTCGGCATTGAGGTCCAGGATGGCGATGTAGCCGCCGCTGGAGTGGAGGTCGCGGACGGTTGCTAGGCCTAGGCCTGATGCGCCGCCGGAGATGACGAAGGTCTTGTCCTTTATCTGCATGATGTCTTCTCTTCTTCCCTTATAGTCGTGGGTTCAGTGTAGTGGCTGGATTGTCTGAGCCTGGGTAGCTGGATACGCAGAGTAATGAAGACAAAGATGCCAGAAGCCGTGGACTAGGCCGAAGAAAAGTAGACTGATGAAGACAAGGAAGGAGAGGACGATGAGGCCGTAGGCTGAGATGCCGAAGAGTCCTTCGCCTGAGAGTTGGCTGTGGTAGTGCCGAGGTACTTGGGAAGCTTTCTCGTGTTGTTGGTCGGGAAATGGAAGGGCGCGTTTCTCGAGGTAGTCCAGCTCGTCAGTGTCCATTGAGTAGGTGCTGCGATGGTTGAACATTGAAAGGCATTGTGTCTGGAGATGATAGCGAAATGGGAGAGAATTATACCTTACCGTGCTTTGGTCTGTCACATGCGCAGTGATGGCATTGCTGTCACATGCACATGCTCACATTCTTCCCCGCGATTGACTTGCGGAGATGGAGCGGACGGTGCCGAGATTAGATATGATTCTGGCCTTCATTTGGCATTTGAAGGTGAAGTTGAAGTTGAAGCTCCATCACTTTGCGCCAGACAACATACCAGGTGCTTGCTTGACCGCTCGAGTATATCAAACCCCCCATAGCAGTCGCGCGAACACCACCACTACCACTTCATCAACTGTCGAAGATCTGACACCCACCATGGCCTCCCCAACCCTCCAAAACGGCAACCACCCCTCCACACCACCCCCCTCCGACACCGCCGCACCACCCCGCCCGGACGCACCTCCCTCAGACCCAGAAGTCCCACGCACATCACTCCAAGACGACGGCCAAAGCAAACGCCCCCGCGACGCCCGCCTCATCCACCTCGTCCTCGCCAGCCTAGGAATAACCTCCTACCAAGAACGCGTCCCGCTCCAACTCCTCGACTTCGCTTACCGCTACACCTCCTCCGTCCTCTCCGACAGCCTCCGCCTAAGCGCTGAAGGATACACGGGTGGCTCTGGCGCTGCACAAACTGGTGGAGGGAGAGGGAAGAAGGAGGGTGGTGATGCGGCGGGGTCGGAGGGGATTACTATTCAAAGTCTACGGCAGGCTATAGCGAGTCGACAGGGTTACAGCTTTCAGGGACATTTACCAAAGGAATTTATGAAGGAGCAAGGGGATCTGAGGAATAAGATTGCCTTGCCGAAAGTGGAGAGGGGATATGGGGTGCAGTTGCCGCCGGAGAAGTATTGTTTGACTGGTGTCGGGTGGAACCTCAAAGATGAATGGAGCAGCGATGAGGAGTTCGAGGAGGATGGGCCCGCGTATACGAACGGGATCGGGCAAGGGAGAGGAGAAGATGTGGGCATGGGTGGGATGGATGGCATGGAAATGGGGGATGAGGATGAGGAGGGCGCGGGGAGGATGGAAGATGTTTTTGGGGAAGGAGGCGGGGAGGATATGGAGATATCATAGGGATGGAGGGACGCAGACGTGCTTTTAGAATGCGGTTTTGACTACTTAGCGAGGCGTTGGTGGATATGGTACGTAGGCGGAAAAGCCACGTCACTGCTCCTAGGAGCAGATGTCGATCTCAAGCAACTCACTTAGCACACGTCAATGCAAGCTATCTGGTACGCGCAGCGCGCAGAGGCTATGGTGACATGGTACGAGTTCTGACGCGTCAAGGCCGGCGATCTCCTCCGTACATACATGCGCTTTTACGCGGTAATGGACGCAGTAATGAAGCGCCAGGGATCAAGGTAGCCCGAAGTGATACCATACAAACACACGACTGCAGAATCTCGAGTTCAAGGCGGAATGCCGTGGATGGGACAAGTACCAGTGGCTGCCTTCAGTATATCTTTGCTGATGATGGACAGGGGTGCCAATGTAGAAAACAGTAACTACTGAGTTGTCACTGAAGAGTGAGGGGACTTATTTGGTGAATGATAGGACGACTTGTAAAACTAGAAGAGACGAGCCTTCACTTGCATAGTGTGCATTTGCCCTGCGCTAGCGGCAAGCTCAGCCTCAGCCTCGCCTTACGTGAGTCATCAGGCGTCCAAGTTACATAGCAAGGCAAGATTGAAAGAAAGCTCCCTTTCTCTTCGTAATCATCATGACCTGAACTAATTCGTCGACGACTTGATCCAGCACCTTACTCACCATGGCGCAACCAAACAACCCAGCCCTACCAGAGGCTTTCCTCGCCACACCAGCAAAGAACATCACAGCCCACCGCGTCGACTTCACCAAAGCCGACCTCCCAGTGTACAAAGACCTCTACGCCGTCGTCCTGGACAACATCCTCACAGCAGCAGAATGCGACATTCTCGTCAAGGCAGCAGAGGCCAGCACGACCAAAGGCTGGGAGCGCGCTATGATCAACATCGGTAACGGCAAACAAGCTTTGATGGAAGACGAACGCAACTGCGGACGCATCATCTGGGACTCTTCGGAAGTCGCCGATGCGGTCTGGAAGCGCATTGAGCAAGTTCCGGAAGTACAGGAGATCGTGAGATTGGACAATGTCCCGCGTATCTTCGGCAATGGGCCCGCGAAGCGAGGCGAGGTGTGGCAGCTCAGCAGGCCAAATGAGAGGATGAGGTTTCTGAAGTACACGGGCGGAGAGTACTTCCGGCCGCATTGTGATGGGAGTTATGCTACGCCGGATGGGAAGGAGAGGTCGTATATGACGCTGCATCTTTACCTCAACGATGCTGCGCAGAAGGAGCAGGCTACGGAGGCCACGCTGGTGGGTGGTGCTACGACGTTCCATTCGTATAACATGCAGAAGCGGTATGATGTGCTGCCGAAGACGGGCAGGGTCCTGCTCTTCCAGCATCGGGATCTCATCCATAGCGGGGACGATGTGCGGCAGGGCGTGAAGTACACGATGCGCACGGATCTGATGTACAGTCTTGAGAGTAGCAAGGGTGAGGGGTGGGACAAGCAGCCAGGAGCGAAGACACTGGATCAGGGCCAGAAGGCTGCCAGGTGGACGGAGGGCACATTCGGGGGTGGGTGAAGACGGCACCGGTGTAGTGTTCGAGATTCGTCAGTAGTATCCTAGCTCATCAACCAAAGTAGTCAGGCAGGTGGCAAAGACTCACCTGCAAAGAGCGAAGTTTGAAGCGCCGTCCTCACCGGAATAATCGGAATTGAATGGAACCGTCGCCTCACCACACCACCCCCATGAAGGCAGGCAGGCAGCAGAGGCTCAAGAACGCCGCGTATTGCACTAAAGTGATCGCGCCGTAGCGCACACAATCTTCGCACCGACTCCCATAGCCCGACCCTGCCAACCACCTTTCTCATCCCGAGGGAGAGGCAGATAGTAGACGGCGGCTGAGATTTCTGATGCCGGGTGCAGCCATGAGTGTCATGGTAGGCCCTCGCGGGCAGTGGCCAGAGCTCACAACTTCCATGGAGAGGTTGTGAGGGTAGCGTGCAAAGTGAAGATTACTCCGAATTTCTCATTTGCCATGGTGGACGAGCGAGTAGCTGTCTGTGTGTGAGCAAAGAAACGCGGCATTGGTGAGGACGGCGCTTGGGGAGAAGAAAGTAAGAAGAAAGAGAGCTCGAAGTTTTGAGATCGGGAGCTCCGCGCTAGCGTGCATGACTCATGTATTGGGACATCGCGGTAGTATCCGCAGCACGTGAATTCGCGTAGCTAGCTTCTGCCTTGTCGCGAGACGCCACAAACGAAGTTCCATCGATTCACCTCCATCGTGAACACGCGACACAACTCTGTGCCAACTATAAAGTATGAACGTTTCCCCGCTTCTTGCGATCATCGAACCGCATCTCCAAACACCCCAAGCCTGAGCACTCCTACGCCGTCTGGACCGTTTTGAAGCCTGGACCTTGCCATCCAGATCGGAGTACATCCCAGGCCTTGCCCGGAGAAACTACTACCTTGAGTCGTACCCGTAGGAGACTTGCCAGATTCGCCCACCATGTCCGCCATCGAGAAGCTCAGCATCCTGGGCGTCCGCTCCTTCGACAACACCAGGTCGGAGACCATCCAGTTCCACAAGCCACTTACACTCATCGTTGGACTGAACGGTTCCGGCAAGACTACCATTATCGAATGTCTCAAGTATGCCACGACCGGCGAGCTGCCACCCAACAGCAAAATTGGCGGCGCTTTCGTCCACGACCCGAAACTGTGTGGCGAGAAGGAAGTTCTGGCACAGGTCAAGCTGTCCTTCAGGTCTACGGAGGGCACGAAGATGGTATGCACCCGCAGCTTGCAACTCACTGTCAAGAAGGCGGCGCGTAGCTGCAAGGAGCTCGAGGGCAGCTTGGTCATCAAGAAGAATGGCGAGAACCATACCATGAGCTCTCGTAAAGCCGATCTGGATGCTCTTATGCCCAATTACCTTGGTGTCTCGAAGGCTATCCTCTCGAGCGTCATCTTCTGCCATCAGGAGGACTCGCTGTGGCCGCTCTCCCAGCCGGCTGAGCTGAAGAAGCGTTTCGACGAGATCTTTGAGGCCCTGAAGTACACGAAGGCCATCGACAACATTAAAGTCATGGCAAAGAACAAGAAGCAGGAACTTGAGCTGTTCAAGAAGGACCACGACGCGGCCAAGCATAACAAGGACCGCGGCAAGAAGATCGAGAAGCAGGCCGAGGCGCTGACCAAGCAGTGCGATGAGCTTCGCGAGCAGCACAAGGACTTCGGTGAGAGGATCGAGCAGGCCACTCGTAACGCCGAGGCCGCGTGGGACAAGGT
This sequence comes from Neocatenulostroma microsporum, assembly GCA_022814695.1. NCBI lineage: Eukaryota > Fungi > Ascomycota > Dothideomycetes > Mycosphaerellales > Teratosphaeriaceae > Neocatenulostroma > Neocatenulostroma microsporum. The sequence continues at coordinate 1,197 of JAKLLW010001056.1, read as the reverse complement.
GGTGAAGGCCGGTGAGATCGTGAATGAGCTCAACGCCAGGCGTGAGAGGGCAGCGACGAAGGAGGAGAGCGTGCAGAGTCTGCGTGAGACGCTCAAGGAGATGTCTGAGCAGGATGACGAGCTGCAGAAGATGATCGAGGAGTATGACGAGCGTGTCCAGCACTACGAAGCCGACCTGGAGGCGAAGAAGGAACGCTATACGGAGCTTGGTCGTGAGATGCAGACGACGCGCAGCAAGGTCAGCTCCAAGGAGCGCGAGTGCGGCTCATACGAAGCTCAAGCGCAGAACTACGACCGTCAGGTATTGCATCGTGAGAAGGTGGTGAAGGAGACGGCTCGCAGCCACAACATTCGCGGCTTCGATATGGACGTTGGCGACGACCAGGTGGCTGCGTTCATGGATCGCATTGCGAAGCAAGCACGGGATCAGAATGCTTCGCTTGAGCGGGCCAGGCGCGAGACGACAGAAGATCTGGACCGTCTCCGGGCTGACATCAACGGACACAACCAGCGCAAGGAGGCAATCAATGGCCGCAAAGATAGTGCGAAGCAGGCCATCACCACCAATGACCGTCGGATCGGATCTCTGCAGGCTGACCTCAACCGCATCAACATCGATGAAGGCGGGAAGGCTGCTATGGAGTCCAACCTCCTGGAGACGGAGACGAAGCTGTCCAACGCGAAGTCAGAGTACGAGAAGGCCGACTACGACAACCAAGCCCAAGCGAAGGAGTCTGAGCTTAGAAAGCTGGACGATAAGAGCGAGAAGCTTAACAACGAGTTGGTCGAGGGCACGAAGCAAGCTGGAGAGTCGGCTCGCTTGGACTTGATCCAGAAGGACCTGAAGGAGCGTGAGCGTAGTCTGGAGACAATGCTAGGCGCGCATAGCGGCAGGATCAACTCGCTCATAGGCCAAGACTGGAATCCGTCCAGCGTGGAGTCCGCATTTCAGCACAAGCTCGACCAAAGCAGTGCCGATGTGAAGGACGCAGAGCAGCAGCGTGACGGTATTGGGCGTGAGAAGGACCAGCTTGACTATCAGCTCAAGACCAATCGCAAGGAGCTTAAGGCCAAGCAGCAAGCGAAGGAGAAGGCTGCCAACGCCATCAGGCAGAATTGCGAGTGCGAGCCGGAGAACTATGAGGAGAACCTTCGTGAGCTGGAGCAACTCCGCGACAATTTGCGCTCCACCGCTGA